>JAYJMI010011346.1:0-12923 GCA_036873855.1 Sarsia tubulosa
TAACGGCTGGCTCACAACTTAACCTTCTAAATCTTTACACCCCACAAGCACCTCGCCGCGCAGCGGCTTTGTCCAACTGCACGAAGAATACTCAACGTAACAGCTTAGTATCAAACATCAGCCCGGTGAACCTGCGACAACTTACACGCAAAAAAAACGGGTAGTCGTCAGACTACCCGTTGATTTTGCTCTAAATATTTTCTGTTACTGCCCCATCGGCGAAAATCAGGAACTAGCGACGACGGCGTAGCATCACCGAAGTAAGTCCGAGGATACCTGCGATCAATGCGTAGCTCCCTGGCTCAGGAATGACTGTGCCGTTAACAGCAATATTGTCTAATTCATGAAGCCGATCATTTATATTCGTGGAGCTGTCTTTAAGATAAATACGAAACTCTACAATCGTCCCATTAGTTAAGCCAGAAAAAGCAATATTACCCGTCAAATCGAGACTGGGAGTAAAAACTTGAGCCGCGCTTGTATTTGCAGTCCCTCCTAAGCTATCGCTAGTGCCGGAATATCCAGATAAGCTGGAATAGACTGCAGATTCAAAATTGAGTGGCACTTTCACCTCATATTGATAGTCAAATGAAGTTAGATTGAGTGTTTCACCAACGCCTAAGTTCGCTACAGTAAACGAAAATTGCTGCCATTGAGAACCGCCATCAGCCGGATCAACCGTGGTTGCACTGATGCCAGGAATTCCACCAGGAGCATTCACTGGATTGTGGTTCGCAGTGACTGTTGAAACACCACCAGTAATCGTATTTTGAGCAGCGGAATTAGTCAGATCCCAATTTGTCATCGCAGAACTGAAGATTGACGCATCACTCGATGCTGCGGAGTCGCCATCGAAGTTAAATTGAGCAAGCACTTCTGCATTAGCAGAAATGCATAAAGAAGCAAAGAGCGCACAGGCTCCGGTAAGTGATCGTGGTGTAATATTCATAGGATGTAGTTATTGATAGAGGTTAGCCCTTAGCTTACAGTACCCTCCCAGTCCTGCATATCCTGTGTTCACAGGATATGCAGGATTCCCTGCCCTTACTTCACCCAAGCGTCGCCCCACATCACCCAATCACCTCCCCAGCCATTGCCCCCTTCGGTGACGACCATCTTAAGGCTTTGGCTGCCGATGATATCCAAATCGATTTCCTTTGGCTCGGACTTTCCGCCCATTCGACCGCTATCAAAAATCTTTGTATCGTCTGCATACACTTCAAACGTGACCGAAGACTGGTGTCCAGGAATCAAAACAGCATGAAACGTATTGTATCTACCGCCGGTAAAATAAAGTAATTCACTATGCGAATGCACTTGCATGCCCTTTTTGTAAGTAGTCTTCACCTGCTTGTGCTCCAGATCGGTTCGACCCACAACGCGATCTGCAGTCATCAACGACAGCAGCCTGTGTCCTGCTTCTTGTTCAGCGGCATCGATTAGGACTGGGCGTTTTACCATATATTCTTCCTCGGAAATCGTTTCCCAATAAATAGAACCACCTGCCTCTAACACGTCAATCGGTTGTCCATTCAAACCAAACGTCAAAGAAGGTCGCGTCAAATGGTTCCAATTGAGCAAGGTGCTGCCCTTCTTCTCTAAGTCGAATGGGTAAACGGCTAACTGATGCGTTGAACTCGCATTCTTTATAACGAATGTGCCTCGATACCCGCCAAAGTCTATCAAGACCTTCCCCGCTTTCACGTTTTTAAGTTCAAAGACCAACTTACTGTATTCTGGAATTGGAACCCGCGGATCGTTGATTCGAAATGAAGTGTAGCGGTCCTTCTGCTCGGTCCATTCCTTTGCCCAATTATCGTCAAATGATTCAACTATATGTGTCGACTCTAAAGGCGCTTTAACAACAGCAGCTTTCAACTCGTCAGAACCAATCATCACTGCACGCGTGCTAACATTAAGTGTCTCCGCGCCATAGCGTTGCTCCCCTCCCTCTAGCTTGTAATGCACATTCGCAAACACCCAAAGTGGCTCGTCCAGTTCAAACAAGTCCAAATCCGCGCTATAGATTCCATTCTTTTCTGTCGGCTCGGCATACTTCCAAAAACGTGTTTTGACAGTCGCATATTCATTATATTTGGCATCGCGCGTATAAAAGAGATCAACCCGCGCAATCGACGACGATGCCTCTGGCTTAACTATAACGACCGGGCGCCCATCAGTCGCATTTAGTTTAACCTCAATTTGCGGTAGCTCGGGGAATTCGAAGCTCCCTTTCAAATGGTCATCAAACCAAAGCAAATTCGCGGCCCATGAACTCGCGTTATGCTTATGGTTCAAATGCTCCGAGCGAGCGAAACGGAAGTCCTTCGACGGCATATGGTCCGTCATCCACTCGAGATCCTCGACAATGCCGTGAAAGTCATTCGTAGGTGCCATCCATAGCACCGGACAGCTTAAGAGCGCTGCATACGGTGCAGCTGTCGCGGTGCGAGTCTTTAATGTATCTTCATCTAACAATGGCGGCGCGCAAGAAGGCGCAGTCGCCTTGACACGTGAGTCTATCGCAGCGGTCTGCGTCGTAATCACCCCGCCCATCGAGTGGCCGTAAACGCCGAGCTTATCGCCATCCACTTCAGGTCGCTGTTCTAGAAACGTCAGCGCACGCCGAGCGGCCAGTGTTCTTAAAAAATAGCCATCATTGCGTCCCGATGGCACAGCATCATATTTCTGATCATTATTTGGCTCGATCCCCCTGGATTCAGCCGTCTGTGCACCAGCTACAGCGCCCCAATCTGTCTGAGCAGCTGCGGGCAATTCCCCCCTTTCAATATAACGTGGATCTCCACGCCAACTGAGCGAGATGGTTGCATAGCCACGCTTTGCATTACTAAGGCAAGGCTGAACACTGCCCAGACCCCCACCACCATGAATCTGCACAAGAGCTGGTAACTCTTTACCGCCTTTAGGATAACCATAGTAAGCGCCCATCCAGGCATCTTGTCCCTTGAACGTACCGATACGGTAGCGAATCGCTTGCATCATAACACCGTTTTCTTCCCATTCTTTGTGCACTTCAACATTCAGGGGCTCTACCGTGGGATCATAACCGGACCATACCGCTTCAATTGTTTGAGGTGACTGACCGTCTTTAAGTGGCGGCAGCGACTCTTGGTTTGCCAAGAGAGGTGTCGCCATAATCGCAGCCATAAGGACCTTCAGATGGATTTTTGCCATATGCTTCATCTTTAATTTAAATATAGTCGTTTATAATCTGGGTGGGAAAACTGAGACCTATCACTTTCTTACGATTTAAGAATATCGAACAAGGAGTAGAGTAACAGGTTAACGACAAGTAAACATCCTGTATCTACAGGAGAAATAAACTACCCTATTCGATACTATGATCCCTGAGTCGGCATCGGTCTCACAACGAATACGGGCACTCAACGACATTTATTCATGCACTCACGGAGTAGATTCTCTAAACCCTAGGTATGCGCGGCAAAGTGCTACTCAGAACTAATATAGAGTGTATCAATGAAGAGACTATCCAAATCGATATTACCCGCAGTGCGGTCAGTATCCAGAACATCAATATAGATAGCTCCAGAAGTCGTCACAGGTAGCGCGAATACTTGCTCCATGTCATTATCAGCCGTTTTTATGATTGTGATCGCCTCAGTCCAATCAGTGCCGTTGCTTGAATAAGAAAAAACGAAATCATCTCCTTCACTATTCGCAGTGCGGTATGCCTCTATATGAAGCGCAACTGCACTGCCACCCAACACATCGAAGGTCCATTCATGTTCCATCAAGGATTGGTTGCCATCTTCTTCTTCAGTCAATATCTCGTAAACATTATCGCTAATATGATCTGCGGTGGGTCCTGTGATAGTGCCAAAGGCAGTGAGCTCACTCGTCGCCAAGTCAGCGACTAATGTCGTGTTACCATTCGCTGGATTGCCAGCAAAATTCGACGTAACAACCACATCAACCGCCTCAATCCGATAAGCATTCTCGATCTCGTCCAGTGCAACTTGATTTTGAACATTTGAACCATTCCTGTAGAGCGCAAAACTACCACCGGGGATCAATCCACGCTCAGACATGTCGGTCCATTCGATCACGATCTGATCTGACTCCACTGTAATCTCAATATCATCATCCAAGGGAACTACACCTATATTACCACTAAAAGGGATAACTAACTTCATACCATACGCATCATGATTCAGGGGTATCTCTTCCAAGTCCACTAGTCGAACCGCTACATGATGGTCAAAGGCGTCCACTCTCAGTCTGGCTCTCTCGTCCTCACCAAATTGGTAAACATTACCGTCCTGGATGAGATTAGAGAGTGCCTCCGTTTGCACAACATCACCGTTGAAGACTTCCAAAGACATACTGAAGGATTTCGCCACATTTAAGAAATCAACCGTGTCGATCCGAAACTCTACAAGTTCGCCCGCAGCATCCAGTTCAAATGACGACCGGGGACTAGCATCCGGCGATGCATGAATGGAGAGTCGATCCATACGAGCATATTCACTGCCATCGAGCGACGCTAAGACTTCAAGGACGTCGCCTTCGTGCAGATAAACGGATCGAATAACACGGTTCGTTTTATTCGACTCGGCAACGCCAGCACTGCCGAGCTGTTTATCTGCTAACCAGGCATCCACTAGACGGTTTTCTACATAGACTTCATAAGCACACTTGCCATCACTTTCATCAAAGTAATCAAGCACCAAGTCATAGCTTCCCTCTGTAACCTCTGGAATGATTTGGCTTACCGAGCCCTGAAGGCCACTTAATCGAGCCAGTTTTCCTCCTGAAGCAAAAACAGAGCTGCTAACCATGGTATTTTCTCTTACCATGAATTCAGCTTCGAAATCAAAAACTTTAGTCACCACAGCAACATCCATACGAGAGTACTCACTACCGTTTTTGAGACTACTCCAAGTGACCGAAGATCCGTTTTGTAGCTGCACACGGTAAGAAGTATGCCGCGTTCGGTTGTTTACACTCAATCCCGCGCTTCCCAGACTCCGGTTCGCCACCCAGGAATCGACCACTGTTCCATCAACAATCAAATCAAACGAGCAAGCTCCGTCAGTTTCATCGAAGTAATAGGTATCGATGGTATAAATCCCCGACTCCCCACCGAAATCAAGTGTAGCAGAGCCACTGCCACCTGAAATCTGAATATATTTACCGCCTTCAGCCAAGCTATTCGACTTCACACTAAATGACTGTAATTGCAGATCTTCCGATTGAAAGCGAACCGTTTGCGATGGATTCACTTCTAACAAATCAAGGCGGCAATACTCACCACCACTTTTCACTGCTGATATTTGAATTTCGCCGCCAGTAGCGATGTATACATTATTAATCGTATGAAATGTTAACGATTCGGCAGACACTCCCGAAGTACCTTCAGGATTGTCCGACAACCAAGTCTCCACAACTACGCCATCAACCAAGAGAGTGTAAGTAGAATCGCCATCGGTCTCATCGAAATAATGCACCTTGATATCTTTGAAGCCGGAAGCTTCATAATTTAAGACCGAAGCCGTTGCAGGATTGGCACTCAATTGAATGTATTGTCCGTTGGAAGCGTGGACTGAATTCTTAATAGAATATCCAGCGAGCGTCATATCCTCCGCTTCGATTTCTAAGGCATGTGCACTGGAAAGCATCCCGATAAAAAAAAGAGCACTCGCGCTTAAGCCTTTAACAACGGATGGGGTAAGTTTAAAATAATTCATATCTTTATGTAATTTATTTAGGATGCGTTAATTATAGGTTATCGTTCGTTTTGAGCGTGTAGACATCGCCCTGAACAATAAACTGCGTTTCAATGGCCACTAGCACACCATTCCCGTCATTCAGCTGCACGTTTACTGTGCCATTGGCTGCATTAAAATTACTGGCCGACGCTGGTAACGTTCGCAGTAAGTTCCAATTCATATCATACACTCGTGCAGTCGACCCACCGTCATATTCGAGATATTCCGTATAGGCGACTGTTCCCGTCATTTGCAAAGATCCAGCCCCTGAGTTTATAGAAATCGATGGGTTAACCAGCACATTTGTATCGTCAGCGACACGGATTAAAAAATCTATATTCTGTGCGGCCTTGGGGTTCGTCAGACTAAGTGAATCACCCGCTTGGATCACCTGCTTACGGGCTTGAGCGCCATGCTCCTGTTTAACCTTCCACAGCGGATCTTCGCCCGATGTTCGGCCCATCACATGGTGTGGCGTAAATACATATTGATCTAAATTATTTTTCTCCAAAACAAAAACATCTTCACCTTGGTAGCGGTTCCCCCCGCTGATACGACTCATTCGAGCTTTAACGTAGTCACGATCTTCTTCAGCCAGAAGTGGCAATATTTCCTGCCAATAAGAAAACAGCTCTAAAACGGAATCAACTAAGCCGCTGGTATCAAGTGCTTCAGAAGTAATTCCGTCTGCATTTTTCTCGGCACGCATTGTGACTCTTGTTGCATTAAGGTTCAATGGCTCTTGGGCGGCAAAATGAGTCTCCAACCAACTAATCGCCAGTAAACCTGCGGGACTCGTCTGAATACGAAGCGGCACCGAAACTCCGTGATATCCGCGTGCTTTTACTTGGCTAAATGCCCCTTCACGATTCGCATGCACCCGACGCCCAACCGCACTCGAAGTAACCGGACGGTCGATGTAACTATAAACACGATCCAACACATTACGCGCGTACCATGGCTCGATCTCGTGAATCTCAAGACCATCAAAATGCATATGATCCAATCCAACATAATTAATTAAATCGGCGTAGCGTTTAGCCATTTCATCCAACAGACTATTGGCATCATCCAGATCATCCGCAGGAATATAGTTCCTATCATAGGGCATATATAACCCTGAACAATCTATGACAGAGGCATGGCTCGTAGGACTCGTTCCACCGATGCCACGTGTGCAATCCTCTAGAATCCAGACATCCTGTTCCGTCCGTGTAAATCGACCGATTTTGATAATTTCTTCACCAATCCGCATATACTCTTTTTTATACTGAGTCGGAACAACGAGATCACTATCGGGGCGAAACTTGATAAGCTCATCCGTCTCCGTAATCGATTTTTCAAGTACACCATTCCCCCAACTATAGAATCTGCGGTCAACACCTCCGATGATGTAATTTGGATCATTGAGGCCAATTCCCAAGCTGACGTTGTGTGCAGCCAAACCTACGCCATGAGTGCGAAGATAATCAATATACGCCTTCAAATCGTCTTTCCCATTGGGAAAGACGTTTAGATTTACATGGTCAATCGGATTATAATCAGGCCAATACTCACCGCGCCAAGTCGCACAATGGAGATAAACTCGAGTAAAATTCGATGGGAGCAGCTCATTCGTAAGCTCATAAAGTTCCACCTCAGAACTTGCTTCAATGTTAATTGTGGATAATTCGTTCAGCCTGACAGCGTAGTCAGCGACCCACGCCATCACATCTGCCTCCGTCCAGCTCGTTTGGCCCGCAGGACGTGGCACATCTTCCGTTGTCCATATTTCAGCGAGCGTCTGATCCCTCTCGGCTCCGGTCTCAACACCATCATGAATAACCACTGAGCCACGCATCCCCTTGTAATTTATTTCTCTGAGGTTCTTCCAAAAAATCTGAACAGTGTTACTTGAATCAGTGAATTTGACCGACGCAATAGCGTCCAGATCTTCAAGCGTAACGTTTCGACTCGTGCCTGTAACGAACTTAAGTCCCTGATGACGACCGTCTCCATCCAGCCCCTGCACATCCGTTAGGTGCAAGGACAAGTGCCTATCATAAATATCGATCCGGAATGTAAACGTTGCCGTGCCCCCGGGATCAGAGACCGTCAACTGATTACCACTCTGCTGAACCGTCAAAAGTGTTTCAACAATGTCTCGACCGTCGTATGTCTTGAGTGTGAATGTTGCGGGATCATCGAGAAAATCGACATCATTGATCACAAACGAATTCAGGTTGCCACCAGAATCGAAAGTAAGCGAAGAGGCTCCGTACACGCTCCCAAGAGACAGGAACGGAAAGCAAGAAACCAGGGCACACTGAATCAGTCTACGACAATACATAAGATATGAGGATGGGGTTAACTTAGGGTAAGCGAATTTTGTATATCAATACATTCGCCAGTAGGGATGTAGTATAGCTCACACTCGAGAGACCGTCTATCAGGCAAACACAGGATACATTTAGGTTTCGCTTAAGTTTCCGCACACACCGGGTAACTATTGGTTCAGTACGAATTGCTGAGTCACCCACCAAACTTTGAGCTGACAAAAAATTACCATCCAACGTTTTTTTGTAATACTCCAGCCTTTAACTGGCCTGCCGATGAGCACGTCCAACTGGCCATCCCAGTAATAATATTGACTAAACCACGTAATAAACGACGCAAGAACTACCTACTTACGGTTCAGTGAAAAATGGATAATTCTATAACATGCACAAGCTGCAATATTTAACTTGCCTTATTCTGTTAATACTACCAGATAAAGAATGTTAACACTACCACCCCTGACTACTAATCCAACAATTGGATTTTCGTAAACCCTAAAACCTACCCAAAAACATGCTGAAACGATTACTATCGTCTGCGTTAGCTTACGCTATTCGCTCATCCAGGTTGCACCGCAGCCTTTTTATAGCTGCCTCCACGACGCTTATAACGCATAGCGTCCAAGCCGATATCACAGTGAACGCTGCCGATGTAGACATCACAAAGCTTCAAATAAAAGCAGGCCAATTCCTAGCCCAAGCCACAATGGGCCATCTCCCTTATCAGATGAATCAACTTGCGGATCGCATGTTAGAGATCGGCGAAGAAGCCGCACTCAATGAGTGGATCGATAATGAATTCAGCAAGCCGCATCAATCCATACTCGCTCTCGCGGATAGCACGATTGCGGGTGATGGCTTTGACGGCGAAGAATCAACAAGCACTAATCCAAACCTTCAGGGGAGCATCACCAGCTATCAGCAAAGCACATGGTGGGATCGTGCGATACGAGGTAATGACCAGCTGCGCCAGCGCGTTGCCTGGGGACTGATCCAAATCTTCGTTACTTCTGGGAATGTCGACCAAGGTCGATTAGCTGCCCGCTGGAGACAACCCCTCTCCTATTACGACGTCCTACTAAGCAATGCTTTCGGCAACTATTTGGATTTGTTGAAAGAAGTCACTTATCACCCATTTATGGGCATCTATTTAAGTCACCTTAAGAATGCAAAAGGCGACGAACCGGCAGGTATTTTTGCTGATGAGAATTATGCTAGAGAAGTGCTTCAACTTTTCTCTATGGGCATCTATAAGCTGAATCAAAATGGCGACTATGTTACCGACAGCAATGGATTCCCAATTGAGAACTATACAAATGACCACGTCAGGGAATTTGCCAAGGTGTTCACTGGACTCACTTACGCCTCAGCGACTGGTGATGTGCCAACGAGCTATTACAACGCAGCGCGTAACTATAACTACTCAATGGTCATGGACGACAATTACCATGACATGACTGAAAAACGATTATTTGGCACTCGTATCATCTCAGCTGGAACCGGCGGAGATCATGATATCTCTCAAGCCCTAACACATATCTCGAATCAATCCAGCGTCTCTCCATACATGTGCCGACAGTTGATCCAACGCCTTACCTCCTCAAACCCTTCATCGGCATATATTGGACGTGTTACTGCAGCTTGGAGAACTGGTGGCACTACTAAAGGCGATTTTCAAGCCGTGATTCGTGCGATTCTAATGGACCCCGAAGCCAGAGATTCACTGGATTTCACGGAAACGACTCTGAGTAACGGCAAGGTTCTCATTGAAGTGGACCCCAAAGATGACCTGCACGGTAGGACACGCGAGCCAGTCTTAATGCTCACACACTTCCTGAAACGCTACTTAATGCAAAGCAGCGAACCAAATGGCACACTAAAGCCAGCATCTTTATCAGGAACTACTCAACAAAGAGTGTTACGTGCTCCCAGTGTCTTCAACTACTACAGTGCCGAATATCAACCTGGAAATGGCCCCTTGGCAGATGTTATTAATACGACGGGCGAACAACTCGTGCTGCCAGAATCCGAGCTATTGCCAACCAGCTGTATCCCCATGTTTGAAGGTTTGTTAAATTATATTCGAGCAGGTGAAATCAATCAAAACGTCACGGCAAGCAGCGTCCCAGCAGTACTCAATCGATTGGTAACCGATAAGAGCATCGAACGCCCCACTAGCTGGATAATTGAAAACATGAATAGATACATGTGCTATGGAACGATGCCTGATTCACTGAAAAGTGAAATCGGAGCGATCATGGATAACGATTCAATTGGAAACTATAATGAACGTTTCGCGCGCAGCTTAGCGATTCTCATGAGTTCAGCTGACTACGCCATAGTTTACTAAGAGTAAACTCAGCACAAAACATACAAAAAACCTTTATAAATGAAAATTTCAAAATCTAAGAAAACAGCCTTATCACGTCGTCAATTCCTAGGAAGCTGCGGTAAGATGACTACAATATCGGTTCTCTCAACATTCTTACAGTTGAAGATGACGAACTCACTGCTCGCGGCAATCCCCTCCGGATCACTCACCGATTATAAAGCGCTCGTCTGCGTCTTCCTACATGGCGGCAACGACTCCTTCAACATGCTGACTCCGTGGAAACACAATGAGCATCAAAACTACCTAGCCACGCGTGCACACCTTGCTCTCGACAAGCCAGACCTCTTACCTATCTACAATCCTCTCGGAGTTGAACCCAAATACTACGGCGTCCACAATAGCATGCCAGAAGTTCAAACACTGTATAACCAAGGTCGACTGGCTTTCATCGCCAACGTAGGCACCCTAGTGCGCCCGACGACACTATCCGATTACCAAAATGGAGTCGATCTTCCTCGCGCACTCTTCTCACACTTAGAGCAACAGCAATCCTGGCAATCCTCGATACCCGAGCAAGTCAGTCAGAGTGGATGGGTTGGTCGTATGGCTGAAATCATTAATAATTCAGGTGCCAATACAGGTTCAGTCAGTATGAATATAAGCACTGCTGGTTCGAACCTACTACAAGCAGGTGTCGGCGTAAACCCACTCGCGATTTCGAGTAACGGTGCAAACACGCTGGGTACCTATGCCGCTGCACCGAATGTGAAAGCAGCCGTAGATAAGTCTCTATTGCACAACTATAAGAGTGTCCTAAAAAACCACTACAACCACGTCCGAAAGGAAACGATCGAGCAAAACCAACTCTTTGCTGATGCGACTCAAGGAACCTCACTCACTACCGTCTTTCCAAATACTAGTATCGGCAAACAACTCAAACAAGCTGCACTTGCGATTGCATCACGTAACACGCTTGGAGCAAAACGTCAGACCTTTTTTGTCTCAATGGGAGGTTATGACCACCATGACAACCTACTAATCAATCAAGCAGCTATGCTGCCACAACTTAGCGAAGCGCTCAATGCCTTTGATAACGCGATGGTTGAACTCGGCGTCCACGATAAAGTGACTAGCTACACTGCATCTGATTTTGGACGCTCCTTAACTGGTAATGGCAATGGCACTGACCACGGTTGGGGCGGCAATCAAATGGTCATGGGCGGTGCAGTGGCAGCAAAGGGCATCTATGGCGAGTATCCAACTGATCTCAGTCTTGGCACTGCAACTGACACTGGTAGAGGCCGTCAGCTTCCGACTACATCCGTCGATCAGCTTCACGGAGAGCTCGCGAATTGGTATGGTATCCCCAACGACAATAACATGGTCGAGATCTTACCGAATATCCGGAATTTTTGGTCAGCCAACACAGCACCGCAATTAGGTTTCCTAAGCTAAAAGAGACAATCACAGCTCAGCCCTCTCCCGTGCAAAACATGCGAGAGGGCTTTTTGCTGTAAATAAGCCTTAAAAAGTAGAGATCACATTGATGAAAAAAACGGCATTCTTAATCGGCACCCTCGGAATCGCACTCGCGCTCTATCTAAAAACGAATACCCAAGATATCGGCACCCAAGGAACAGCATCATCTGATAGTGCACCGAATGTCATCTCGATAAACTCGATACTACCGAATGATCCAAGCAGCTTTGAGGATCAACTTGTGGCCCAGCAGGAACCAGTCATAGCCATCAACAGCCCAATAGATTCATTTGACCAGAAAAATGCATATTTACGCAACGATCCGAATGAACTTTCCCCCGATGCTGAAATACTCGCCACATTAGGACTTCCTGAGAGCACCTATATTGAAAGTCTGCATTCACTATTGGATGAGTACGCCATCATCGTCAAAGACGGTGGATATCCCACTGGTCTGAATATAGAAATCACCAACGCGCTACTCGGTAAAAACAAACAACAGGTCGCCTTGTTACCGAAATCTCATCTGCGCATCAACGAGTCCGGCGAAATAATTGATCAATGGGGCACTCCATACTACTTCCACTTGGAGTCACTCTACGATCTAACCATTCATTCAGCAGGTTTTGATCGGAAAATGTATACTCAAGACGATATACTATCTGAAAAATAATAGCCATCCTCAGTCAGACATTATCTAATCAATTCTCATACTTAGCTCGTCGATTTACTTATCATCGATCCAACTAAACCAATTGCCGATTTATTCGAGCCCACTTCAGTTTTCGGCTCTCAGGATAGAATGTGTTTAAATACTAATTCTAATTCTGAATTCGGATCCGATAGAACCCTGTATTCGCTGAAGGAGTATCAGTGGGGATATCAATAAATGCATCGTTACCTACAGTAAAAGGGATGTCTGCCAAATAAACCTTCCAGATTCTCGGAGTACTCAATCGCATATGTTCTACGGTGGTGCAACAAATTGTCTGTAAATTGAGTCGAGCCTAGGCGAGACGTCGGCTCCTGCCCTACGGGGGATGGAGC
>JAYJMI010011457.1:0-12920 GCA_036873855.1 Sarsia tubulosa
TAGAGACTATTAAAGCATAGTATTTGATCCTATAGTTTCTTCATAATTCTGTTCATTTGCTGCATGATGAGGTCAAAATGTTAGTTTTTCGACACGAATACTGCTATAAAGATGTAATTTTTTAATTTTTGAATCAAAATCAAACATAATTTCAGTATGAGAGCAACATTTCATTAAAAAATCTAACTTATGTAGCATTACTGGGGGTCCACTGGTAATATATCCCTTGTTTTATAAAGTTTTTGGGGATTGATGTTCTTTGACAAATGCCTCTAGATCATTCATGTATAAAAGTTATGATAAAAAGATCTTGTCATGAAGTAACAGTTAGAAATACAATTTTTATATAAATCAATTTATTTTTGCTTGCTGTAAGAGACAATTTGCAATTTTCTTCAGAATTGTTAGACCAGTTTGTAAACAACTGCTGTCTTGTAAACAACTATTATCTTTTATATAAACCATTAAAGTTTACGTTCTTTTGAGGTTATCTAACTGAAAATATTCTTTTCTTTCACTAACTGATACGAACTGTTTTGTGTTTTAGGGATTCAAGATGGATAACATGAAACCATGGTTGTTATATTTGGATCATCAACTGTATAAAGCTTTAGAGCATCAATATCAACTTGGATTAGAAGCTTTAAATGAAAATCTACCAGAAATCAAAGTTGAATTAGTCTTCAGGTTTGTGTGTGTTTTTTATATTTTTTTTATGAAAGGATATCAAACTTTTATTTTATACATGTAAAGCATCTGACACAATTTATTAGAAATAGTTAAAAATTTCCCCCTTTTTCAAATATAGGATTAAAATGATTACATGGCTACATGATGTATGACACATCTTCGTTTTGGCATATTTGTTTAAATGATATATTTTTTTAAATTTTGAGTTTTTGACTTTATTATTTTAGACAACAGCAATTGCAATTTCGTCCACCATTTGAAGAAATCAGATCAAAATATTACCGGGAAATTAGAAAATTTATTGTAGTACCTAAAAATTTCAAAGGTTTAGGTGACAATCAACCTATGTTTCAAAATGTCATTGAAAACAATTCTAACTTATTTGAATCAGTTTATTCAAAAGCAGAGGTTTTATTCGGTCAACTTTTGGGTGTCCAAGAACAGTTTAAAGATTGGGTGGTATTAGGGGCAATGGATATGGACCAGCTGGCTGATGATCATTTAAAAGTTGTGGGAGATTGGGAGATGAATATCAAAATGATCAAGGTGAAAGGAAAAGAAGCTGAGAAACTGCCCCTGTAAGTTGACCAATATACTAGTGAAACAGGTTTTTGCTTGCCCAATAGAATTATCAACTATCCTACATTTAGTACTTCAAGTAATCTTTTAGCAACTAAAAGTTGGTTCATCTTTGCGCTTATACATTGCTGATAAGAATTGTGGTAGTTATTATATACAATAAGAATACTCATGTTTGAAAATTTGATGTTTCTTCACAGAAGCTTGTGATAATGATTTTCTTAAATGAAATAATGACACACATACCCCTCTAGTTGTAATACTTTATTTTGTATTATTTACTTGTTCTAACTGTAGATCAGTAAAAGTGGATTGTATCACAGTTTCTACAACACCTGTTAAATCTGCTATTGATGACATCATCACCAAGTTATTTGATACCCTTTTGATTTCATTACGTCGATCCATTGTAAACGACTATAACAGTTTAGATAGTTATGTGTCAAAAAGTCAAGAAGAGTTAAATCAAGTCCCTCAAACTATTGAAGATATGGGAAATGTGAATGAGAAATATCAAAATATTATGAGCGAGAAACCTGAGGTGGGTGTATTAATTCTGCTTTATCTCTAACTTTGATAATCAGATCTTGATAATTTCTGTCAGATTATGTTCTTCTGTTCATTTTTGTAAACAGTTAATTTACAGACTTTTTCTTGTTCAAATAAAATCGATGCATGAAGGTTTTCATGAGCATTTTAACAGGCCTAGTATCTTCTATTCTATGTTTTTGTGCAAAGCTTTGAAATCAGAACTTTATAACTACTTTATTTCAGCAATCAAGACGTTTTGGCAAGTAAATTCCTTGTTATTATTTGCTACAATTCTAATTAATACACAATTTGAAAACTAAACTACATTCTAAGTATTGAATTTGAAAAAAATCTTTTCTTCTTTTTTTTCAGTATAAAGAAATGTATGAAAGAGTTGAGCTTAAAAACAAGCTGTTATCACAAACAGCCGGAGGTGGCGTGGAGAAAATTACTGAACTCATACAAAAATGGGAAAAACTAGAATTGATGTTAGAAGCACATGAAATGATGGTGAAAGGCCAGGTATACAATTGGTTCAAAAATTTTTGTTAGATTCAAATTCAGTTTTTTTTTTTTTACTTTTTCAAATTGGACTGATCATTCAAGCACTCAGAGAAGTGATACTGGACATATTTTCACCTTAAACACTAATCTAATCTAAATTTGTTATGTATCACCAGAACATGTTATAAAGTTTGAAAATAACAAGAACATTTTAAGTTACCAACTTGTGTTAACTTAGTGACAACTTTTGTATAAACACTTTCTTAAATTATTTAAGCATAAATGATCTTGCTCCCAACCTTTTTGTTTTGATATACAAGAAACCTGAAAATAATGGTTGATCAATGCCAGAGCATTATTTTATTTTGCATTGTCTGACCAAAACTTCAATATGTCTAAACAAATACCTTTTGACATTTTCTCTTGATGTGGTTTTAAGAAAACTTTGCAAAGCAAGTTCATGGAATTATTAAGTCGTTTCAAAAGGCTTGATAAATCCCTTCATTCATTTATGGCACTGGTTTCATTTAGATGGATACAATGAAACAAGAATTGATGAGTCGTGTGGATGGTTTCATGCAAGAAGTTGAACGCTTCTCATCAAGATGGCACCAGTTGAAACCCGTTCATATCGAGGCTGATGCTGATAAGCAAGTGTGCAACGATGCTGTGAGTAATATAAAAGAGCGAAGAGCTGAATTTAATGATCTGTTGGAAAGAAAAGTTAAACTAGAGTAAGTTGTCTGTACCTTAGCTATTACTTTTTTCAATATTAGAATTATATTCAATGTTGCTAGCCAGTTTATTGTGAATTTTTTTTTAAAATTTCTCTTCCCTAATATCGTAAACCATCCAAAAAAACGATCTTGTGCTGTATTGATTCAAAGTCTTGTTTTGCGTTGAGATATTTGTGTTAGTTATATGTTCCTCCAATTTACTTATACCTTATTTTTTACTATTGGCAAAAAAAAATGAATCTATTTTAAATGTAAAAGTTTTTTTCTTTTAGGCAAGATTGTTCACATTTTGAGTTAGATCATGAACATGATTTTAATTTACTTGACGAACTTGAACAGGATATTAAAGAGTTTGAGAATATGTGGTCACTCTATGAAGAATTTAATGCTGAGCTAGAAACAATGAGCAATCAGGATTGGATATCCTTTAGGTATGCTGTTACTAGATAGTAATTGTTTTTTTAGTACTTATTTTTTATTGGCTGATTTATTTTTGGTCAAAAAAACAGCAAGTCATATTATTTACAGAAATCAAAATAACTGAAGCTCGTCTCAAAAAGCATTATCGCAAAATATTTTGTTAATAACTGCACTGGTTAAAAAAATACTGAAAAAATGAGAGCGCACATATTTAATTGTCCACCAGATTGGTCAATACTTTATAAGAAACAGCTCAAAATAAGAGTGGATACAATTTTCCATTATGCTTACCATTAATTAAACTCTATATAACTTTAGATAATTGCAGGTTGTATTTGATTACAAAAACTTGCCTTTTTATTTTTAGATCGAAAACTGGACAATTTGATGATATGATGAGCACATGGCTAGAGAAATTAAAGAAAACAGAACCAAATACAATGACATTGAAAATCCAAAAAGAAGTCGATACATACAAAGTAAAATAATTAAATGAAAATTTCAAATACTTTTTTTTACTAATTTCAAGCTTTAAAATTTAGCAAGATTATAATTGAACCAAAAGTTATGTCTGCATACCGAAATGATTAACATATTTTTGCAACTCGCTTTGCCGAAAAGGTCCTACAAATTATTGTCCGAAGTTGAAATGTCATAATTATAAATTGACCCATTTCTAAAGATCTGTTTTGAAGATCTGTTCATTAGTTTTTCATGTGTCTCATAAAGTTAAGTCAACAAATTTTACCAAAATTTTTAATTTTTTTCTGTTATTGAGATCCGAAGGTGTCATTTTTTCCTGACATTTCTGCAAATTTAGATTTGAGATGTATATAGTTCTGGTTAAAAAAATTCTGCTCGTTTGCTGCATTATGTGTTGAAAATGTTTTAATACAACTTTTAGTAATATTCAGTATGTCTATACACTGTATAGTAAAGATATGTAATTGTAGTTTGAATTACTTTGTTTTAGAATGTGTTTCCAGTGTTGAAATATGTTCGTGGAGAAACATTATCACCTGATCATTGGTTTGATTTATTTCAAATGATTAAAATGGTGAAAGGAATGACATTAGAAAAACTTATGTTTGCAGATTTGTTAAATTGTGCTGAAGAAATTATTGCTAACAGAGAGAATCTAAAGGTAGAGAATTATTTATCTCTTTTTTCATTCCTTTTTTACATCTTTGAAAGATGAACATAGATTATTTTTGGATTATTTTTGTATTTTGATGAGATTATTATGCAAATCCTTATGATTTATTCATTAGGAATTAAACAGTCGAGCCCAAGGTGAAGTAACAATACGAGATGCATTGAGAGAGCTTGATTTATGGGGAGCAGGGGCAGTGTTCAGTTTAACATCGTACAAAGATACGAATGATAGAGAATTACAAGTGATAAAAGATTGGAGAGATTTGTTCAACCAGGTACTTGCACAGAGACTGCTAGTTAGTTTAGAAAATTGCTAATGCAAAGATTGATATTCTTTTGGATTATAATACTAAAGAAGCCCTAAACCATATTTATATTTCCTTAAATTTTCTACTAATTTTACTATTTTAAACCAGCGGCTATATTTTTTTGAAATTAGACATCAGAATTAAAGGTTTCTAAAATTGGTTATCACTGTAGTAATGTAAAGAACTTTTTAATAACCTCTGCTGCTCTACTGCTGCTACTGATCTAAAATAAACTTATCTGTAACAGTTTCCATGAATTGTGTTTACTTTTATATATTTTTAGTATTTATTATCTTGATTTTTAAATAAAAAAATCATATTTTGCATAACATTAAAAAAAGATTTATTTAACATAACAGGTGGGAGATAATCAATGTCTATTGCAATCATTAAAAGATTCACCATATTATCAAGGGTTTCTTGATAAAGCTACGATATGGGAAACACGATTGGCTGATTTAGATGAGTATTTACATAATTTAAATCAAATACAAAGAAAGTGGGTTTACTTAGAACCCATATTTGGTCGTGGAGCGTTACCTAAAGAACAAGACCGATTTAAACGAGTCGATGATGACTTCAGGTAGGTTTATACTTTCTCTACCCGTAGAAACAAGAACTCTACCCATTATAACAAGGACCTGTGGTTTTCGTACGTACTAAAATAAGGACCTACAGTTTTTGTATCCATTAAAAAAAGGATATTTTAGTTTTGGTATCTTCTAAAATAAGGGCATTTAGTTTTTGCATCCATAAAAACAAGGACATAACTTTTTGTATAATTTAAAACAAGGACATAATTGTTTTGGTCTTGTCCAGCTGTTCGAATTTATGTACACCATCTCTAAATGTTCTCTTTTTCCCCACGTTTTTCTACTAAAGGAGTTTTACTCAGGATCCGTTCTTGATATTTCAGATCTATCTACTCATGATGAAAGTTAACCTTCTACACCTCATTCTGATCATATTATTTTAACTGTTTTAGATCAATCATGGTGGATGTAGTGAACGACACCAGATTAGTTTCCTTAACAACAAGACCTGGTATTCGAAACCTATTGGTCACATTACTTGATCAGTTGCAAAGATGTCAGAAATCTTTGAATGAATTTTTAGAGGTATAATATTAAAACTAAAAGTTTTATTTAAATGCAAGATTTAGTTTGATGTCAGAACTCTTTGAATGAATTTTTAGAGGTATATATTAAAACTAGAAGTTTTATTTAAATTCATCATTTTTTTATTGTTTGTTTTATTTATTGGATTCTACTAGAATTTGATTACATACTGTGAATAGTTTAGTGATAAAGGAATTGTTCTTGATTCAAAGGATGTTAGATTGACGTCAATGGAATCAATAAAAATAATAATGGTTGTTAAAACAATAGTAATATTAAAATGCCTAATTTTCTACGTCAGATTTTCTGAATAAAACAGTAGAGCAAGTTATGAACACTAACATAATAAACATTGTCAAGGACAAGTAAATCATGGGGTAAAAAGCAGGCTGACAAAAGATTAGAAATATTTGTAATTTCTTCTTAATTTATTTTAGGAAAAGCGTTCTTTATTTCCACGATTTTATTTTATTGGTGACGAAGATTTATTAGAAATTCTTGGTCAATCAACAAACCCGAATGTTATTCAAACTCATTTAAAGAAATTGTTTGCTGGTATTCATCATGTTGATTTTGATGACGGTTGTAAACATATCACCGCTATGAAGTCACTAGAGGGCGAAGTGGTACCGCTAAATAATCCCGTGGTCATTATGGATGATGTTGAGGTAGGGGCCTGGAACTAGTCAATTTTTAAAAAAAAAGAGTTCAAAGAAGAGAAAAAACAACTTGCTTTAATTTTTTTTTTGAAAATAGAAAGCTACAAAGCTGCTCTTCAAAAATCTCTTTCTAATTCTAATTCACATTTTGCTAAATGGTGGTAAAGATTAAAAAACCCATAAAAAAAGTATTTCTCTACCATGCTACCAGAAATTACCTTGACATTTCAATTCTTTGTATATTTATCAGATATGGTTAGCAGATCTAGCAAATGAAATGAAGGGTACATTAAAAACGATGTTAAAAACTTGTTATCTTTCAAGTAAATCAGGAAATGTTGATCCATCTAAATTCCCCTCACAGGTATAGATTGTAATAATTTTAATTCCAAAGTAGTATATATTCTTGAGTAGAAGAAGTCTATCTGCTTAAAAAGTGACTGCAAATACTACAAATACTACAAATTTAATTGCAAAAATTATTTGGTGAATGGATGTGCTTGTGTATTTGACTGTAGCCCTATTAACCATTACTGGGGCCTGTCATATTTAAAATCTTATTAAAATTAATCTGTCAGACAAATTACTGTTTATATTTTTTTCAATGATTTAAATTTGACTGTATTTTTCAAATAAGCCATATAATTCTTTAGGTCTTGTGCCTTGTGGAAGCTGTATTATTTACAGAGAAATGTGAAGAAGCTTTGAAATCTGGTAAACTTCACAATTTAAAGAAAGAGCTTGAAGGTCAACTGGAGACGTACACAACTACAGAAATCAGTGGCGACACTTCAAAAGATACTGATGCACATGTTCTTGAATTAAAATTGAAAGCTCTTATAATGGATACGATCCATTTCATCGATATTGTTGAACAGTTACAAAGAGAGAATGCAAGGAGCCCTGATGATTGGGTCTGGCAGAAACAATTGAGATTTTATCTGAATAAACAAGGTACATAATTTGAAATAAAACAATCAGTTAAAAAATTTCAGCAAAATATGTTTTTTTGAAAAACATGGGAAATTTTTTTAAATAAAATTTATGAATAAAAAAGTAGTAAAGGATGATTGAAAATGATCAATTCCTCACCCTGGCTTGTATAAAAGCCAAAGGAATGCTTTTTATTATTTAGGCAAAAAGGTTTTTCCTTTTTATAACTATCCTTGACTAATGCAATTGCTCTCCTAAACTTCATAGAATTAAGCTTTTTACAACTCGTCCACTGAACTATTCCTGAAAGGGACTTTAATTAGTTCAAATAATTTGTAACAATTTCAGATGACTGTTACATGATTATGGTGGATTCAGAGTTTATTTATACTTACGAGTATCAAGGGAATGCACCCAAACTTGTTCATACCCCATTGAATGACAAATGTTACCTTACACTGACGCAAGGTATGAAGATGGGGTTAGGTGGCAACCCTTATGGACCAGCAGGGACTGGAAAGACTGAAAGTATTAAAGCCTTAGGTGGTTTGTTTGGTCGACAAGTACTGGTTTTTAATTGTGACGAGGTTAGCTTATTGTTGTTTTGGTTTATTTAAAAGGACTCTAAACTGGTTTATTGATAAAGCATTGATCAAGCTTACTTGTAAAAACAGTTAAGAATCCCTTAATGTTTCAAATTAAGGATCCTGCTGGTAAAACTTTGAATTGGTTCTTAAAAAAATATTTGTACTTGCTAGTGATTTATCTTATTATCAAAAGTATGAATACTAGGTATAACAAAAGAACATTATTTTTAGTAGCAACAAATTTTGTTGATGAATTATTATAGTTAGTACTTGTACATGTATTCCAACTGAAGATGTAAACTGTTATGTTTAAGTCAATTCATGTTAATGAATACTACTATTAATTTATCATTCTTAGGGTATTGATGTACAATCTATGGGTCGTATATTTATTGGGTTGGTAAAATGTGGAGCATGGGGATGCTTTGATGAATTCAATCGCTTAGAGGAGGCTGTACTCTCTGCCGTATCTATGCAGATTCAGTTGATACAAGCTGCTATCAAAAATAAAGATCCAAGTCTCGAATTATTGGAGCGAAATGTAAGATTTTTTTGATTTGAGTAAATATGAGTAAACTTTTTTTAAGTAAATTATGAGTAAATTTGTTTAAGTAAATATTTTCTGAACTTTAATCACAAACATTCTTTGATAGCTAACATACTGTATTTTTATAGTATTTTTATGGTTTAATTTTAGTTAAAAGGTGTTTTACCGGGTTAAAGAGTCACAGTCCTGACCATTTTCAAAAGAGAAAGTTTTATGACTAATTATCTATTAACTGTGGTTCTTTATTGATCTTACTGAAACGTCTTGTTTTAGATTGAATTAGATACGAACTCAGGTATATTCATCACCTTAAATCCAGCAGGTAAAGGTTATGGTGGACGACAAAAACTTCCTGATAACTTAAAACAATTGTTTAGACCAGTTGTTATGTCTAAACCTAATAACGAACTTATTGCTGAAGTGTTGTTGTTTTCAGAGGGATTTAAAGATGGTAAAAATCTTGGGAGGAAATTAGTGGCAATTTTTTCCTTGTCGAAGTAAGTCGGTTTAATTGAAGTTTAATGACGACTGGTCTAGTTTTCAGTCTGGGATATCATTTATTATCCCGGCTTTGCCGATGGGGTCCTATAAATTCAGGCTCGTTCGTTCGTACGTACGTTCGTTCGTACGTACGTTAGATATTGCGTTTTCTCAAAATTGCCTCATTATTTTTTTCTGATTTTTTGCATGATGTTAGACATCCATATATGCTAAAAAGTGACAGAGCCGGATTTTTTCGAAAAATTCTCGTTTCCATGGAAACGGTCAATTTTGGGCCAAAATTGGTCTTTTTTAAATATATCTCAAGATCTGTTCATCAGATTTTTTTAATTTTTTGTACAAAGTTAGAGACAAGTATAAGGTATAAACCGACAAAAATGTCAAGTTTCCGAAAATTCTGGTTTTCTGGTAACTGGGGTCAAAAGGTCAAAATTTTCTACGTAACCCATCTATCTGAGGAACCATTCATAAGTTTTCTCTAATTTTTTGCATGAAGTTGAAGTGTCAGAAATGAAGAAAAGTGCCAGAACCAGATATTTTAGAAAAGTTTTTGTTTCCGTAGAAACAGAGTGAAATGGTCAAATTTAGTAATTCTTATATTGACATTTTTTTTTAAATTTTTTTGAAAAAAATTATACCAGGGGTCCACTGCTAATCCATCCCTTGTTAGTTATTATTTATTATTATTTATTGTTAATGTACATTTTTATTTTACGGAGAGCTGTTGTCAATACAGCAGCATTATGATTGGGGATTGAGAGCATTGAAAACAGTTTTGAAGGGCTGTGGTAATTTGTTACAGAAAGAAAAACAAGCAATGAGGGAACAAAACAAGAAAGGTTGGCTTTTTATAGTTTTTTTACTAAATTTGTGGTTTAATTATTTGTTGTTTAAAATTTGGTTATGCGATACAAAAAGAAAAAAAAAAAAATCTACATTATAATCTACATTGTATGACCTTATGCCACACGTTCTTATTTCTTATGGAACAGATTTTCCCCTAGGTTTTCATCAACTTTTTTTTTGAATGTTAAGACATTTTTCGATATTCTTTATTTAGTCGATATTGTTATGGAAACTAAACTAATCGTTCAAGCATTACGTTTAAATACATTATCAAAACTCACATTTTCTGATTCAAAACGATTTGATGGTATTATTAAAGATGTATTCCCTGATGTTGATTTTCAAGATGTACAATACTCGACTTTAAAAGAAGCTTTAAAAGATGCAATGATTGAAATGGGCTTGATTGAAAGCAATGTTCAGATAAAGAAAGCTTTAGAATTGTATGAACAACTGAGGCAAAGAATGGGGGTGGTAGTAGTAGGACCTAGTGGATCAGGAAAAACTTCCCTATGGAAGGTATTGCGAACAGCGTTAGGTAAAATGGACCAAGTTGTTAAACAATATACAATGAATCCAAAAGCAATGCCAAGAACCCAAGTAAGTGATCTTAACTGTACTGAATGATTAAATTTGTTTTAGTAAAAAAATTATACTAGATGTGTTTTACAATTATAGATTTAAGTAAGAGCTAGTATTAAATTAAGGAATGACTAACTAATCCTGCTCATTTGCTGCATTATGAGGTCCAATTTCTCTTATTTTATCCACTGATTAAAGTAATGTCTAACATCTGTTATTAACTGCAGTGTCAATTTGCTAATTAATACAAAAAGTTTAAAAGTTTGTTCCAAAAACCCAAGTTGGCCTGGGGTCAACTAAAGAATTTTCCTTTTTTAAAATCTTTATTCATTTTTCCCGAAAAAGTTAGTCATTACTGATGACCTAAACTTGTCCTTTAATTTCCGAAAAATAAACTTAATTGCAAATAACTTCTCAAATCCTTTAATATAGAATTTAGAGCCAAATTACTTTGGCTTTTAGTTGGCACTATAAATTTCTGTTATTTTTACTAAGTTTATTTATATTATGCATTATTCTAGCTTCTTGGTCAGATTGACATGGACACTAGAGAGTGGTCTGATGGTGTATTAACAAACGCTGCACGCCAAGTGATGCGGGAACCAATGGAGGTCCAATCGTGGATTATTTGCGACGGAGATATTGATCCTGAATGGATCGAATCATTGAATTCAGTATTGGATGATAATCGACTACTAACAATGCCATCTGGTGAGAGAATCCAGTTTGGTCCAAATGTGAATTTTCTATTTGAAACACATGATTTAAGTTGTGCATCTCCAGCTACTATCTCAAGAATGGGTATGATATTTTTGAGGTAATAATCTATATTCTTTTCGTGATAGTGGATTATTAGCTGTAGTCAAGTTTTTAATATATTTGCAGTAGATACAATTGCTACTTATGCTACTATTACTATCACAATATTGTTCCTTGGAAAATCCTTTCTTTAAATAAGAAAAAGTTTATATGAATTTAGAAATGAGATTTTTGAAAGTAAGTTTTACTTTTCACACTTGTTTTTCTTTATAGCAACGAGGATACAGATGTTGAAGCTATAATCAAGTCATGGTTGAGTAGTGAAGCTGATAACAATCAAGTATTATCTGGTTGGATTGACGATTATTTCATGAAAGCATTGGAGTTTGTTTTGAGTCGTAATGATTTTGTTGTAGAAACAACATTAGTTGGAGTGGTGATGAGTGGTTTGTCTCATTTGAAAGGTGTTGCTTCGAAACCTGAATTTGCATGTTCATTGTCAAGAGGTCTAGGTGCTAACCTGAATGTAGAATCAAAAGAAGCATTGATAAAGGAGGTAATGAATTTATAATTTTGTAATTATAATTTAAAATAATTAGTTTCTTGATTTATTAGTCATTTGGTTGCCTTCAGTAGTTCCAAACTAGTAGTACAGGTGTTTGTTGTAAACATGGAGATTTTTTGGAGACAAGCTAAATTTTAAAGAAAAATGAACTACACCACTAAAAAGGTCTCAAAAAACTATACAAAGAACATTTAAGCGGATATACCTAAAATCCTAATGGATTTTGAAATATTCGTCTCCAAAGTTACAGTTTTTCCTGCTTTTTAGAAATTTTGCCATTTTTAAATGGTTATAACTCAAAAACGGTTAGGATTTAAGGTATATCCGCTTAAATGTCCTTTATATAGTTTTTTGAAACCTTTCTAATGGTGTAATTCATTTTTCTTTAAAATTAGTCTGAAATTTCTGAAAAAAAAATATATCAGGGCAAAACACTGTAGGGTCCACACATTTTATTGAATAAAAAAAATCCCCCTTGAGGAATTTTTGGGGCATTTTGATATGTTATTGTACATCATATTATGCTTCCAAAAACATCAAATTTAGCTTGTCTCCGAAAAATTCCCTTGTTCTCCTTTTTTCACCTTCAACGCCTGTAATATTGATTGGTTTCAGTTTTTGTAAAAATCCTCCTAATTCCACGTTCATCTGTTGTTTAGCAAATTTGAATACACCAGTAAAGCATCGTTAACTTTAGTAACTAAAAGATGTCTCTCCTAAACCATTTCTTAGTATTGTAACAGTTTCCCAAGAAACCGTTCGTCAGTTTTTTCTGATTTTTTGCATTAAGTTAGTGGGTCATAAGTTATTCAAAGTGACAGGGCCGGATTTTTGAGAAAAATCCTTATTTGCCTAAAATTGGGGTCAAAAGGTCAAAATTTGCCCAAAAAACGCTATTT
>JAYJMI010011568.1:0-12919 GCA_036873855.1 Sarsia tubulosa
TTATTTTTTAGAAATTGTAATTTTATACATAATTGTCAACGGAAAATAAATTTTACATTACATTACATTACATTACATTACATACTGATTGCCAAGGGAATCCGTGCTAACATGATAAGTTAACCTCATTTTAAAGAGTTTCTAAAATTAATTTTTTTTGTTCTCAAGTTATCAGTGTTTAAAGTTTTCATTTTCTGCCATTTTGATTTTTCAAATTTAAAAAATTTAAGGGAATTTCACTGACTATACATTTGTTGACTTGGTATGTGACTGGCTATCTGACAGTCACCTTCTACTTACATACAGGTAGACGACACTACTTATTATGCACATGATTATGCGCAAGATATATTAATTACTTACACTATACATAAAGTATATAAATGACAGGATTTGTTATCCCAAATAAGCTATTTACAGTACAGGTTGAAAAAAGCAATAATAGTTGTTGAGAATCATCCTTAATATCTAAAACACTAGCATTTTTTGTCAAAATGATGGGTTATGACTGATAAACAGCAACAAAACTAGTCATTTGAGAAAATTTGTCTAATGTTTGGAAAGGTTAAAAAATATATTAGGTCAAAAACAGTTTCCACTAGTCCTTATGTCTTTATTTTAGCAACTGCTAGTATTCTCTGTCAGTAGTCTTTTAATTTAATCCTAGACACCAATGTATGTGCTGAATTGGCGATCCTCAATTTCAGTATTACTATTAGAGTCAAAGAAGCATTTTATAATGTATAATACATTATTATATTTCATTTCGTTACTTTTAAATACATTTCTTGTTTCTTTTCTGTCTTTTTAGTAAGTGTTTGTCATTATCAATTTTTTTATATATTTTTTTTTTACAGTTTTGTGTTAAATTATTACACAGAAATTATATAAAGTGATACTTTCAAATAACATGCTTGGTTTTATATTTATACCTGAAAGTCTAGTTTGTTAGCTAAAAGTTAATGTTTTTTGCCATTGTAGTTCTTATTTATTAAACATCCCAGCTTCCTTTAGTCACTGAGATTGTCAAGGGTTAAACTGTTTGTTAAACTAAGCTTCTTGTTTAGGATTCACTCAAACAGTTCATGATTTTTATAATTTGTGGATTATCCTTTCTGCTCAATTCTTACAGTAAAAGTGCTAGGGTACTTCGCTTGAGTTTTCTGGAGTACTTGCAAATCATTTAAACATGATATAGAAATGTATTGCAATCACATTACTTGAAGTGAAGTCTTGAGGGTAATGGCAGAAAGTCTCATGCTAAAGCTTGATTAGAAATTACAGTACACTCAAACTTTATATTTTTGTCATAGGTGGTTTCTTTGTGAATAACAGACAAGCTGCTGGTAACCATAACTTTGAGGTGAGATATAATGTTTCTTGTCATTTCTTGAAATAGGTGAAATAAAAAATCAATTAGATATTTTATTTTAGAATTTGGATATTTTTATCTCAAAGCAAGTAATGTTGTACTTTACTTATTAATAATAAAATGGACAATATGATTAAAAATCATGTGACTTTCTATGATCAAAGTTGTAAAATAATTACAATAAATGTAAACTATTTTTTCTGAATTACTCATTTTTAATAATTTTGCGGTAATCTCAATATTTCATTCTTTTTTTTAGTCTTTACAACAAACTATTCATCCCAACAGGTAGGATATTAATATATTTATAGTTTTTCAAAATGATATGGGTAAAATTCTTATTAAATAATGAAAAAAAGTTTTTTCTGAACTAGTTGAATAATTTAAAAATGAAGTTTAATGAAATTTTAATGCCTAATAAAACTGAATAATATGTTGAAACGTGGATATATTTTCACTATTCAGTTTTTAATTTATTATTACATGTATGTGAATACATATTCCTATGTTTTTTGTCAATCAAAAAGTTCAAAGAATGTTTTTTTTTGAATATGTTAAAATAAACGTTTTTTAATCTTTCTTTTAAAATTGCTTTCATTCTTTAATTAAAATAAGATTATAAAAAGTAATCCTAATACAATAATTGTTCCAAGATATTTCAGCTGTTTTTATTTTGACAGTGATCCCATACCATCATTGCAATTCAATTATTTAGTTTTTGTTTACATTTACACAATTTATGAACTCCTGGAATGTAGTATTGCATTTACTTTCTAGTAAACTTTCTTTATTGACAATTACTTAAAAGTACTTCAAGGTACTTCTATCTAATAATATTTGCTTGTTTGATGTCCAAATTTAGAATGTTTATTAACATAATTTTTCCTCACTTCAAAAGTATCATCTGTTCGATACTGATTCCAATTTCTTATAATTCCCAGCCTAATTCACTATTTTGAAACTGAGATTAGTTAATCACATAAATTTTTGTCTGTTTGTGAGTTGCAGTTTGAAATAATCTAAAAATCCATCCAGCTGTTTCTGATCTTTTGAATAGAGGTTTATGAAATTTCAATTATTTTATCATTACGTTTATCATTTAGCATTACGTTATAAAACATCATATTTTTAATTCCAAGAACTCAATTCCCATCAAATTCATAACAAGCTATGACCACCATAATTTTAGGATGAAATGTGACGCTCAATAAAATAAGACCTATGAAACCACACAATTACAACCAGTTGAAATCCCCATGTTTTTAAAATAGTTCTGATGAACTGCCTTTATAGATATAGAACTATAACAGGATACTGATTTGTGTACCTGTACGTAGAAATGCAAAGCCCGAGGTTTCTTACTACAGATCGAGTGTGCAAGACCTGCACAATGAAACCAAGGAACAGCCTGCACAATGAAACTTACTGCTTATGTTTTTTTTTATTTAAAGTAACTTTTTAATTTTAATACCTTTGTCAAAGAATAGACAAGTTGAAAGTATCAACATAATAATAAAAATAAAAGGAACAAGCAGTCAGTATCAGTTTATATCAGGCCTCGGGAAAAGGGAAACCCTTCTCAGTCAATCGAAAGCTCGTACACTATCACAAAACATACAAAAATGCATATAAAGTTGACAAGACAGCTTATACTGCTTCACTCTTCGTTATATAAATTCAAAGTAAGAAATCGAAGAAACTATTTCTTCAGTTAAACTGATATATAGTAATTTTGCTTCAGATGTCTACTTATGAGCTCTATGCTTCTTATTTTTTGTTTAATCATTCTTTTGTAGTTTCTGTCAATAACTTTATATTCTTAATGTTGGCAGCTATTTCAAAAAGTTTATATAGATCAATTCTGTATGCCTTATAATAACTTAATGTCTAAAACTCTCAATTTTGATACTTGAAATACTTTAGCACGTTTGCTTCATTGTTTTTAGTGATGACAGTAGCAGTGGTAATGGTGGTGGGATGCAGTATAGCGTACCCAACTTCAGGGTGCTGCTATTTCAACCAACATTTTTGGATTTCAGGGAACAGTAAGAAACATATTTAAAATTTAATCTGAATAAGTTTTTAGTAATGTTTGTTATAGGAATATGGTCTAGATATTCTCAGGTCTAGGGACCGGTATCAGGTGGTAAAAACTCAATCCTGAATTGAGTTTAGAAACTTTTATTAAAATATATCCTAATCAAAATCATTTTACATAACATTTTCTTTTAAAACCAAAAGAATATTGCTTTTTCAACCAATAGGAAATAGGAAAAATCAAGCATAAAAATTTGCTATAAAATTTGATTTTTTTGACACATATTTTCATTGAAAAACTCAGTCCTATCATTAAAAACGGTGGTAGCAGTTAGTGCTTGAAATAATCTCTGAGAGCCAAATATTTAATTTGATATATGCCAGGTTAAATTAAGCTCCTTATCCAAGAAGCTCCTTTGTAACCATAGCGAGAAAATATTAGCAAAGAATTCTAGATATGTTTTGTTAGCCTAAGAAAAGCATTTGTTTAAATAAATAAAATAAAAATGTTGTGCATTTTTTAATGCTAAAATATGCTGAAATATGACTACAAATGGCTATAGAGAGGGTAAAAAAAGTAAAAATGAAGCATAGATAATTTTTAAGGATTTAAAAACATGACAGCTATAACTTTCACAATCTTTGTTTAAAACTGAAAAAAATTGGAGAGAATAAAAGAAAACTTAAAACATAAAAACTTTTAAATTGTAAAAAAAACTAGAAAAGTAATGGATTGTTGGATTTAACGGTATTTACATTTATTTGCATTTATTTAACTTGTAATAGAACGCTAAAAATGATATTGGTTATTTAAAATTTGAAGGTACCAATCTTTTATGATGCCTTTTATAAAATTTTAAATAAAGTTAAAAACAAAGATAAATTTACCAGGTAGATATTTTTAATTATATATTAAAGTTATTATCTTTTTAACCTTTATTTAAATTTCCCTTCCCTTCCCTTTTTGATTCCAATCTGTAACACACTAATTGTCTCTGTTTTTGACCTAAATTCTTAATTTCCATTAATATTTAATTTTATAGAGCTGTTGGAATGCCATATGTGCAGTCAGTAGTTTTATCAAATCCAAGTGATCAGAATGATATTGAAATAACTGATGTAAATGCACTACCACCTTTCCATTCTTCAAGGTTTACTAAGCAGGTTAGTAAATCATCCTCAACAATATTTTAGTTTTGTAAGTTTTCCCTAATCAGGGGTTCCCTTAGTGGGGGGATGTTGTCAGGGACATATCCATGAAGTTTTTGGGACAACGTTTTTAACAAACAACACTAGTTAATCTATCCTTGACTTCCTTCTTCATGCTTGGAAATTGGTTCCTCCCCATAGTGATGCTGGATGGGAAACTTTGCTGTTATTTCTCTATTTTTAGGAATTTTTGAATAACTGAATGAGAGGGTGTTTTGAGGGGCATTTAAGCAATCAACACAATAGCTGATAAAATATTCCTATATAGCCAGCTTATTGCTTGTATGCTTGGAGGTTAAAAAATAATTCAAAATGTGGTAATTTTTTATGTTTGATGTAATAGTTACTAAAAATGTAAATTAGCATTATGAATGCTTTATTTGCTATATTTTACTGTTTTTATGAGCAGTAAAAGTATTGTAAAATAGATTTTAAAGAGCAAACTATTATGCTTTTATTTCATCCTTTCTTAAACCACAAACTAACCACAATTGTTATAAAGTTGTTCATTAAAAGTTTCTTACTCCTTATTGAATAATTTCCTTTAGCCATCTTAAATATTTCTTAAAAAAAACCGTTTTTCTCCTTCCTCTTATAATGGATTTAACCAATGATTATAAAAAACTTTATAATATTTGACATAACTTTATATTTACTAGAAACCAAGTGTTTTTCATTCATCCTTTTCTCCTTTGCTTTGCAAAAGATTATATTTGTCTTACCTCACATAGTGACCCTGGTTACATTAATACAGAAAAGTGACAGGTCTGGATTTAAAAAAATCAGATCTGATTCAAAGTGTTAAATGTTGGCCCAAAATTCAACATTTTAATAGAAGATTTTTGCATTCGATGCATTAACTAGCATTATTTTAAAATATTTTCTTTCTTTGATTTTGTTTCATGAAGGGATAGTTAATGTGTGTTGTTTATTGTCTTTTGCTTCTTATATTTTGAAAATAGTTCTTGTTCAGCTTGAAACAATCAGCAGCATCCATTTGCTTTGGATCTGTTCAAATGTTCTTGTTGATTTTCTTTATTTTCATTGAATTCCATTTCTAGATATTCACATAATAACCACATTGTAAAACTTTGATTTACACTTATTGAACCATTTTGTTTGTTAAACACAAAAAGCCTCATCCTTGGGCAAAGTTTGAATAAAATGATTGACCAAAAACAATTTTCTGTGCATAATACATAATTATTTTCATCTTTTTGAGATGAAATAAACAAATAAATAACATTCAAAATAAACAGTTTTTTTCTAGCTTAATACATTTTATTTTTTTTGCTTATTGGTGATTTCTAATGGTTGAGATATGCAAGAAGCTATTATGAAATTGTTTCCTCTTCTAGGTATTACCTCCAAAAGGGAATATGACTATCGATTTGGTTTTCCTATCTACCATGATTGGGAATGTTGAACACACTGTTTATATATATACTTCAAAAGGAAATTTTCCATATCAGGTAAAGTTTCTCAAATACTACTAAACTTTTGACGAGTAAATATTATACTCTCTAAAGAATCATCATAAAAAATTTAAGTAATTGAATTGGTTGGTGGAGAGGCTTGTTGCTGGAGGTTGAAAAAATAATTTTTTTTTGATTTTCTTACTAGGTATATGTTTTAAATGCCTTTACTTTTTGTGAGAATTTTATCATAATCACATCATCAAAAATTTAAGTAATGCAGTCGCTACTGACAACATTCTTTATTTCTTTAAAATTATTGTTGGTATTATTTAGGTATTCGGTATTGGCAAAGCAAACCCCTATAGGTTGCGCTCGTTCATATCCGCAAGAATACCTATCAATGGAACTTTTTCACCTTACATCAATATGTACAATCCTCATAGTCATGCTATTCAGGTAAAATATTTTACTCTTCAAAATTCTTCTTCTTCTGAAACATAGATCAATAAGGCAAATTTTTACTACAAAAATATGTTTTTCATGATTATCATTGGGGCTATCCATATAAACTCATTTTTGTACAACTATAGATTTTAATAAGATATAATTTTGATTGGAATTGTTTTTCCTTGAGATAAGATTATTGTAAAATATTACAAAAATGGAAACTTGATTCATGTTTTAATTTGGCGATACCGTTTTCAAAGCAAATGTTCATCAAAGGATACTACAAAGAAGTCTATTTTAATGACCAGACATACTACAATAAATGTTTGTGTACATTCTTCTAACCATAGAAACTAACATTTTTACAATATTTTAAACAGTTTGTGTGGCTTGCTACAAATTATTAATGCCACTATTATAGTATTAACATATCATTTAATATACATTCTCTGATAAAGAGGTCACAGGACTGACCTCAGTTTTCGTTATATTTTTGAAAGAGGAAAGATAACAATCTTACAAGATCACATAATTTCTCTGATTATTTTCTACTGATGCAAGAATTTCCTAAGAAAATGAGAAATTTCTCTCAAAAATATGATATGCATGTGTCTTGGAAAACAAATGTATATAATTCAAATTAAAATGCCTGTTTTTGGAAATAGTAACTTTTTGTATTTTAATAAAGCTGACAGGGAAGTATCCAGGATAGTTTATAATACTGGTAGATAGGTATGGAGATCCCAAACTATTCAACAAGGAGGGCTATCTAATTTTATAAAATTGAATTTTCTTTTCTTATTTTAATATTTATTCAATATTTTTTAAATATCAGGTCGGATGGTAATTTTATTGAATCCTTTAATTTACTCATGTACCTCAGCTGGTCTAATTCTTCTTCTTGGCACTTTTAATAGGTCTTACTGAAGTATTTTCAAATAACAATTATTACAAAAGAGTCACCTAGGCTCAAATTGATAAAATACACATAAAATAAGGGGTGATAGTAACTTTCAAATATTGATATTTCATACTCAGGGAAATTTGGTCAACAAAGATTTAACCCAAATTATTTCTGGATATGTCACTGGCATAGTTTTTTAAAGCTAAGAATGAAAAAGGATAAAGTTGGGAAGAAAGTATGGAGATTACTTTGAACACTATAACACAACAAACTAAGATTCTTTGAGAAAATGCAATACACACTCATGATACACACAATGAATGTGAATTCATTTAAAGGGGAACTGAGGGCAAGGTAACAACTTTGTCTTAAAAGAAGCTCCTTAATAACCTGAACAAGAAAATATTAACGAAAAATTCTAAAAATGTTTTGTTATCCCAGGAAAAGCATTTGTTTAAATAAAAAAAATGAAAATGTGACGTCACAGGTGCGAAGATTTATGTTGGAACTTGCTGAAAATTGACTACAAATGGCTATAGAGAGGGCAAAAAAAATAAAAATGAAAGGATTTAAGAAACTATGAGACATATCTTTTTTTAAATTCTTTGTTTATTTACTTATAGAGGTTAGTGAAAAAGCACTTTATGTATCATACTCATTTCATATATACGTTTTTGTCTTGCACAGGCTGCATCGTCACAAATCCGAAATTTTTAGAAACTTTAAAATGCTATAGCTTTCGCAATCTTTGTTTAAAACTGAAAAAAAATTGAGGGAACTTAAATTAATACACAGACGAAACGATATATCTTAAAAAAAAACTTAAAAACTTTTGCCCTCAGTTCCCCTTTAATAATTATCATGAAATGGACTTTGTACTTTGGAATGATGGAATTAAATTGGTTATTTTGATTTTGATATTTTGTTGCTTATAAGAAGTGATTAGATGGGATCAATTATTACAATTAAATCTAATAATCTACAATTAGACAGATGAAATTTATTATAGTAATTTATCAACATATTTGTTGCTTATTAATTAAAAACCTGTAAGCTAGTGATTGTTTTACAACTACTTCATTTCCTCTACATAGTTATTTTTATTCATCTTTTAGATTTGATAAAAGCATGTCTAATAACTCATTACAACCCTCCCATCAATTAAGAAGTAATCCCAGTACCATTGCAATTCGTAATAATTTCATATATACCAATCATTACACTTGGAGGGGTTCATAATCATTACTCTTATATAACACTAATGTTATCAATTAAAATTCATTATGATTATCTTCGCATCATCACTCAAAAGAGGGTCCGGATTTCGGACTCTTCCCCTTCTACAAAACTACAAATTTAATGCAAAAACACCTTTTTTTAAGAACTTGGTTACTCTAACAAATTTTGTCATTTTCACTCTATTGGTTTCATCTTTTACTACTATATTATATTATTTATTTTTCGAAAACCTCTATTACATTTTCATAAATGTTGAGGTCGCCAAATTTGTTGTTGTAATTTTTACTAGCTTTAAGTTATTATCAGACTGATTTTTCTATTAAGCATGCTTCTTTGATACTATAATTTGATCATCCCCTATTATTAAAGATTTAAAGTTGTTGAGCTCTGATTATTGTACATAAATGCTTCTTAAGAAATAAAAAATGTGGACAGGAACTTATGAATATTAGATTTCTTTAAGTCTAATTCTTTGAAGTATTGATTTCTTTGTCATAAATGTTTTGAAGAATAATTAGACCAGCTGAGGTACATGAGTAAATTATAGGATTTAATAAAATTACTGTCCAACCTGAGATTTAAAAAATATTGAATAAATATTTAAGTAAGAAAAAAAAACAATTTTATAACATTAGATAGCCCTCCATTTGATAAAGCAATCCTTCAGTATTCTTTTAATCATATAAATGAGTGAATAAAGTTATATAATTAAAGTATTGGACAAATTCAAACTTAAAGTGTTATAACAAGTTTGTACCAAATAACAAAGCTAATATCTAAGCTTTAAAATAGTGAAAATGTATGTCTAAACAAAATTAATCTAGTTTGATCAGACACTTTGTGTAAACCAATAAAACGTTATAGATTGCATGATTAAAACTATTATTTAAAATTGTTATATTCTTTTTCAATTGAATATCTTATTATAATTCCAAAAATTGGAGGAAAAACTAGCTATAGTTGTAGCTAAAAACTTCAATGCAATGCAATTACGACAAAAAGAACATTTGCTTACCATTTTAGACCACTGAAGGGGTTCTCTCCTGTCTCTTGTTGTCCATTTTAGTAGCTGTTTTTTATCAGGATTCAGAAATGAATAAAACAACAAAAGGTCAAAAAACCTGAAATTGCTCAAGATCCTATCATTAATTGTGGCCCTGCCTTTGAATTCACTCTTTTGGTCTGTCTACCATTTTCTGTCTGTAACATCTTTTTCTCAGCATCTGTTTTATTGGATCCCCGGCTTTGCCGAAGGGATTCTATAAATGCAGCTCTGTCCGTCTGTTCATTAGTTTTTTCTGATTTTTTGCATGAAGTTAAAGGATCATAAATCATGAAAAGTGACAGAGCCAGATTTTTGACAAAAATTCTTATTTTCCTAAAATTGGGGTCAAAAGGTAAAAATTGGCCCAAAAATAAACATTTTTCAAAATATCTCAAGATCGCTTCATTATTATTTTTTATTTTTTGCACAAAGATAGAACTAAATGAAGGCTTCAAACTGGCATAAGTCTTATAATTCTGAAAATTCTTGTTTGCGGGTAACTGAGGTCAAATTTTTATGCGAAATTTATATTTTGCATGATACTCATGCTACAAGGTACCAAGTCATTTGAAAATTTGTACAATTATAGATATTATTAAAGTGTAGTATTTGATCCTGCATTTTCTTCATTATTTTGCTCATTTGCTGCATGATGAGATCAAAAAGTCAAATTTGTGTATGAAAACTATATTTTGTATGATATCTCATGTTATATGTTTTTTTAAATTTTTTTACAATCAAAAACTTATTGAAGCATAACTTTTAATTGTGGTTTTTTTTCAAAATTTTGCTCATTTGCTGCATGACCAGTGTTTGAACTTAACACTAGTCCGACGGACTGGAGTAGTAAATTTTTACGAGGACAGGTAAAAAATTAAAAAACTGCCAAAGAACTGTCACAAAAGGAAATATTATATTTCAAAGCAAATGCTTGTTTTATAACTAAAAGCAATAAATGCTAAAAAGTGACAGAGCCCAATTTTAATTGAAAATACTTGTTTGCCTGAAATCAGGGTCAATGGGGCAATTTTAGGCCCAAAATAGTCATTTTGTCCTGTATCTCAAGATCGGTTCTTTAGATTTTTCTAGTTTTTTGCATGAAGTTAGAACATATTAAGAGGTAAGAAACGACACTATTCCTATATTTTGGAAATTTCTTGATTTGGGCAAGCGAGGCAAATTTGGCTTGAAATATACATTTTGTCCTGTATCTGAAGATCCGTTCATTAGATTTTTCTAGTTTTTTACATGAAGTTGCTACATATTAAAACGTAATAAATGACATTATTCCTATATTTCTGAAAATTCTTGTTTTGGGCAAGCGAGGCCAATTTGGTTCCTTTATTTAGATTTTTTTATTAATTTACAAAACATTTACCAGGAGTCCAGCAGTCAATCTTTCTTGTTATTTTTTAATATCAATGATGCTGCTTTAAAGATTTTATTTTGAGTTTTTGTAATTAAAGAGCTGATAAGTGTTATTTACATTATTTCTCATTTTCTGTATGATAAGGGTCAGAATCTCAATGATGGATGCATTTTATTCAAAATATTTTGCTTTTACTTTCTGAGAAGGCATCATAATATTACATTAGTAAAGTACCGAAATGTTTTTTTTAACCCTTTCAAGACCAACCAATTTTTGCACTTAGATACCAAGTTTTACCAGCCAATTCAACATGGTTTTCAAGTTATATTCTGTAATGCAATTTTATACACATTTGTGATGTCATCAAGGATGGCCATTTCCTGGGACCAAGAGATGAATTTCACTTAGAGTTTCTATAAATTTGAAAAATCAAAATGGCCGAAACTCAAAACTTTTTTAAATACTGATAACTTGAGAACGAAAAGAGATTTTTGCATGAAATAAAATGCATAGTTCATTGTAAATTTCAGTAGCTCTTTAAAATAGGCCTTACTTGTCAAATCAGCACTGGTTCCCTTTAAAAGCTTTAGTTTTAGTTTCAACTTTTTTACTGTATTTACTGTGCCACAAACTGGGAGTAGTATATAGACCAGGGGTCTACTAGTGATTATCCCTTGTTTGATTTATTTGTTTGTGTTTATTTGTTTATGTTTAATAACTTTTGGACAAAGATAAACTATTATAGAGCCGTTTCCAGTTGTGTCATACTTTTTAAACCAAGGCCAAATGAGAAATAGAGATTTAATTAAAGAAATGACATTTCACTTTCAACCTGTTTGGATACAGTTTTATTTTACAACCGTGAATTCCTGAACCGGTCCGAGAGCGGTGTGATAAGGGTTAAATGGCATTATCGATTTCAACTACATTTTGGAAAGTACTAAAAATACCTTTCTTTTAAAAGTCACGATAGTTTAAACTTTATTTTTATATCTTTATTTTATATTTTATAGATCAGTGAAATGTATTCTAGTGGTAATGACTTACATTTGGATATACTTGGTCAGGCTGAAACAGATGATCATTATGGCAAGTTATGGGAAATCCCTCCCTATGAAACTAAAGCTGTCATGAAAGCTACTTTTTTTCCAAAAGAGCATGGTATTAATGTGCGCTTTATACGCATTAAATTAAGTGCTCCTGCTCCCCCAGATGATGTTTTGATTATACCATTTGAAATGCTTGTTTCTAAAGGTGGGTGATTTGTATACACAATTCTTTATATAACTTGAGCTTATCTAAATCTTCTTCCAAAGCCTTATGATACCCACTATGAATGTGATTTAAATAATTTTGTCATTTTTTACAAATAAAACTTTATGATGGTTATTTACCAATCATGGCAGAAACACCTTTCAAACAGAGAAAGCATATTAATGAAATGGAATTGTCAAAGTAAATATGATCTTCAAATCGCAAAGAAGCAACTGTTCCAGATCGCTAAAAAATTGTACTTGCCGAAGGAAATATTGGTGCCGTATTATTAAACATAAAACAAAATGCGGAATCCAGGCGAGAAACGGCAATGAAATTTCGTATTAGCTGTAGCGAATTTTATTATACTTTTTTGGTGAAAGAACTGTTCAAAACTAAATTTAGTTAACCAATAAACAATAAGTTGATTGTATAGAGTATTGTAACACATTATTAAGGATGAACTGGATTCCTTTATTGATTTAAAAATGATTTTCTTTGTATCACTTTCACAGAGATTTCCAATAGATAAAAAAAATTAAATTTCGAAAAGGTCAAAATTTGCCCAAAAATCACTATTTTCCAAGATATCTCCAGATCCCTTCATTAACTTTTTTTATTTTTT
>JAYJMI010011679.1:0-12917 GCA_036873855.1 Sarsia tubulosa
ACCACTGATAAAACAACTAAATGCTGCTTGAGGTTCGATTTTCGCTATTTTGCTCAACATAGTTACTTCAGCAATCCTAATGTCAATCTTTTCATTTATATACTCGTTTTTGTAAGTCGTTCATCCAATAGCTGCCCCCAAGTGTCTCTTTCCACTTGATGAAATCGATATATTTGAATCTTGAAATATATAGTTGCAGAATTGGTAAATATTTCTTTAACGATAAGCCATGACTTATTAACCTGAAGGTGATAACCGAAATTTGGTCCTAACAGGCATAAAGTATCCCACCAAGTTCGTAGATCTTTTAAGTTTCCGCCAGCAGTAAAATCAGCAGCATATGCAACAACTTTAGCTGATGGTGCTTGGGGTGTTACTATTTCTACTATCATTAGTAACAGCGGTATAATTGCTATAGCATATATCGCCATTGCAATAGGATCACCTTTGTTGTTCTTTCTGAAGATTTTAGTTCGTAACCCCCAACAACAAAGAGACGAGATGGTATGGCTGTTTACATCTTCCGTAAAGCTTGGTTTACATTATAAAATTCAAAATCGTTCTGTAAAATACCACCAAAACGGGAATTCAACATGACAGCAGACATATTAAAACTTTGTTTATTTAGGGTATTTTTAGGGGTTTTGTTGCGTTATATCATTAAGATATATAGTGATAAGATCATATCTTATTAACTTTGTTTTACTTTTTGTTTATAGGGAGGCTATTTTTCTTTATGCAGTATGTAGTATGCAGTAAGCAATATGCAGTATGCAGTATGCGCTTTGTACCTACCCATGAAAAAATGGGCATATTTATTTTGAAAAATAAAAATGGCACTCAAAGAACTCAAAAGTTAAAAATAACTAGATCCAAAATAATTATGGAGAGTTCCATAAATACATAGAATAGACCGCGTTTAAGTTTGTGCATAAGCTGTTGGATAGTTTTAAAGATATGTTTATTTCTCTACTGTAGGGTAGTGTTATTTTTTGCCTTTGTTTACAAATTGACATTCGATCGTGAGATACAGTTTTTTCGTGTATCAATCATAAATTCGATACTATATTATATATTATATTTATATTATATTAAATACTTTGTGCATGGCATTCTATGCACTGTATAGTATTGTATACTGTATAGTATAATCATAGAATCCAAATCATAGACTCCAAAAGTCTATGGTATAATGTGTATTCTATAGTTATGTGTTTTATGGTTCCATTTTCTATATTTATATACTTTATATTCAATATGGTTCTATTATCTATGATTCTATTATCTATGGTTCTATATACTATATTCTATGGTTCTATGTTCTATGTTCTAGTGTTCTATATTATATGGTTCTATGTTCTATTGTTCTATGGTTCTATGATCTATGGTCCTCAGTTATATGATTTTTGTTCTATGGAAATTGTTCTATGGTTCTATTGTTCTATCTTCTAGTTTTCTACATGATATGTTCTATGCTTCTATGTTCTATGTTCTATTGAACTATGGTTCTGTGTTCTATGGTTCTATTGTACTATGGTTCTATGTTCTATTGCACTATGGTTCTATGATCTAGTTTTCTACATTCTATGTTTTTATGTTGTATTATTCTATGGTTCTATATTTTATTGTACTATGGTTCTATGTTCTATTGTTTTATGGTTCTTTGATTCTACGTTCTATGGTTCTATTATCTGTGGTTCTATATTCTATGGTTCTATTTTCTATGGTTCTATGTTATATGATTCTATGTTCTATGGTTCTATGCTCTATTGTTCTATGGTTCTATGTTCTATGGTTCGATATTCTATGGTTCTATGTTCTATGCTCAATGGTTCTATGTTCTAGGGTTCTATATTCTATAGTTCTATGTTCTATTTTTTTATAGTTCTATGTTCTATTGTACTATGGTTCTATGTCTATGGTTCTATGTTCTATGGTTCTATGTTATATTGTTCTTTGGTTCTATGTTCTATTATTTTATAGTTCTATGTTCTATTGTACTATGGTTCTATGTCTATGGTTCTATATTCTATGGTTCTATGTTCTATGGTTCTATGTTATATTGTTCTTTGGTTCTATGTTATATGATTCTATGTTCTATGGTTCTATTATCTGTAGTTGTATCATCTGTGGGTCTTTTTTCTATGGTTCTATATTCTATGCTTCTATGCACTATTGTTCTACGGTTCTATGTTCTGGGGTTCTATGTTATATGGTTCTATGGTTCTATGTTCTATGATTCTATGTACTGGGGTACTATGTTCTATGCTTCTATGTTCTAGGGTTCTACATTCTATGGTTCTATGCTCTATTGTTCTATGGTTCTATGTTATATTTTTCTATGGTTCTATGTACTGGGATTCTATGTTCTATGCTTCTATCTTCTAGGATTCTATATTCTATGGTTCGATGCTCTATTGTTCTATGGTTCTATGTTCTATTTTTCTATGGTTCTATGTACTGGGTTCTATGTTCTGTGGTTCTATATTCTATGGTTCTTTTGTTCTATAGTTCCATGGTTCTTTTGTTCTATAGTTCTATGGTTCTTTTGTTCTATAGTTCTGTGGTTTTATGGGTCTGTGGTTCTATGGTTCTATAGCTCTATGGTTCTATGATTCTATATAGTTTTAAGGTTTTTTAGTTCTATTGTTTTATGTTTTATGGTTCTATGTTCTCTGTTCTAGAATGGTTCTATGGTTCTAAGGTTTTTTGGTTCTATGGTCCAATCATTCTATAGTTCTACTATTCTATAGTTCTATAGTTCTAATTTTCTATAGTTCTATGGTTCTATAGTTATGTGGTTCCTTTGTTCTATAGTTTTATGGTTCTATGTTATATGGTTCTATGTTCTATGTTCTAGTATTTTTAAAAAGTTTTTTATAAAGCCTTCAAGGCTTCAAAAAGGATGGAAATTCCATTAAAAAATATTTTTTAGAGAAGATTTAAAAATGTAAGTAATATTTGAGGAAATATACATCTTTCAAACAACAAATAATAAAGAAACTCCTTTTTGGCAACACTAAAGGATAATAATTGATCAGTGAGAGAAACTAATACAAAAACAAATATTACTGGAGCATGTGCATTGATTATAAATTGTCCAATTAAATAAATAAGAAATTTCCCAATGCTTTTGCTTTTCATTTCCTTATTAGTCTTGGCCTCGTGACCTCTCCTATTTGCCTATTTTTCTAAAATGCCTTTCTTATTTATTTGATCTGTTTTGTTATATAGGCGGAGCGAATGTTTTACTAATAAATTCATAGGAAACTTGAACAAGCGAGTAAATAGTATCTTTTATACTCAAAAGTAAATAAAGGAGAAGTATGAAAAGATTTATGATATAAAAAAACAGCAAAATTACCCTCAGTAAGTGACGTCAGATGAAACATAAAAAAATGATTTTAAACTTTGTTTTCTAAGGAACTTCATATTAGTTTCACAAGAAAATTTACATGAAAGTTCATTTTAACCATAAAATAGTTGCATTATTTATTGCATTTGTTAACTAGTTAGCTTTGTGACTAGTTCCAGGCTATTTTATCATAATTTTTGACAAAGGGTTAATGCTAGTGACGTAATCTACTAAACCATGTCAAATATTAGACAACAAGAAAGGTAGTTTGATGTTTATTATAGCTGCCAAGTTTTATTTAACATCTGACGTCCTAACCCAGATTCCTCAACTTTGTGATTTCATTTTTAAGTTCTATATATGTTACCAAATGTGATGTTATCTAAACCATCGCTAAACCATCATGGCTAAACCAAGGACATTTGAGACTTAGCGTATATTTAAGCTAAGGTTGAAAAAACTAGCAATCTACCCATTTCAAATATAGCAATTTATAATACCTTATCATCGTACCCTTCGAGATGATACCATCCAAAGAAAATCTGTAGCGGTACTTTTTCGTGAAAATTATATAATATAATCATAATCATACCCTTCGAAGTTCAAATCATCAAGACCTATTTAAAACACAGTTTCAGTTACAACTCGATATATCTGCATTGTGATACTTTTAGATTAGGCCTTACAATTTCTAATTTTGACTTATTATGGTGGGCAGTCCTTTCGTTTTTTTATTCGATTTTTGATATCGTTAATTTTACATATATCGATATCATATTTATATTGCTGATTTATGAAGTTGCTCTGATGTAATCGCGAATTATTATATTCGACAGCACAAATTTATTCTCCGTACACCTTAGATAGTATCATTAACCGTAGGCAGTATCAACCGAAAATATCCAAATTTATGACGCAATATCAAATACTGCAAAACTTTGAAATTCTTAGTCCTTAAAGATTTAGAAAAATATTCTAAATCAGTATTTGATCCAATAGGAATTTTTCTTAAATAAGCAACTATCCAATAGGAAACCTTTCTGAAATAAGCAACTATCCAATATGAAATATTCTAAATAAGCAGCTATCCAATAGGAATTATTCTAAATAAGCAGCTATCCAATAGGAAATATTCTAAACAAGCAGCTATCCAATAGGAAATATTCTAAATAAGCAGCTATCCAATATGAAATATTCTGATTAAGCAGCTATCCAATATGAAATATTCTGATTAAGCAGCTATCCAAATAAGCAGCTATTCAATAGGAAATATGCTAATTAAGTAGCTATTCAATAGGACACCTTCTAAATTAGACCAAATAGGGGGTGTTTATATGAAGAAAAAGTATCCCGGTTAAACGAGGCCCTCGTTTTTTTGTACTAATGATTTCGGCGAATTTTTTTTAGCAATTATTAACATTATCAACAGTTTTGCATAAAATTGGGGGTATACCATTTGAAGTTCTAAAATTGGAAGCCATTGTTTGAAATCTCCTACCAATTTATGCATACATTCGGTTAATATTTTAGAAAATTGAAATGTTCACAGTTTTGAAACAGTTACAATTAGAATTTGAAACTTTGTACACTTGTTTATATTCATAATTACTTTCTACAAAAACATTTTGGTGACGTCATCACTTTGTGACGTCACGTGATGACATTACAATTTTTTTGGAAATTTAACCGACTTTCGGACCGAATTTTGACCAGAAATACTTTTAGTCATAAAAATTCCGGCAATTATGTTAATCTACAGTGTATTATTACCATTCTAATACTCCAAACAGAATTTAAATAGCATTTATACAAATCCATAGTTTTACTTTTGTATCATAGATGGTTTTTCAGGAAATTTAATGAAAAATATGGTGACGTCATCATATTTTTTTTTGGTCTAATTTTTTAGAGTAACACTACCTCTATAATAATGCTACCAACTTATAGCTCTACGATCAATATTTTAGGCTTTACTTAGAGGGATCCTTTTGAAAATCAATGTATGGCGAGATATATGGCGAGTATGGCGAGATATACCTCATTAAATCAATGTATGGCGAGATATACCTCATTAAAAAGTCTCGTTTTACCGAGACTTTTTCTTTATATAAATACCCCCTGAGGTCAGTACAAACGTGAATGAATAGGGTCATAGTTCGGTTATTTCTCACAACATAAAACACACGTGTATTATGACATTTATTTTCTGATATGTTTAAGGGTATTACCAAAACGATTCGGCAAGGTCCAAGTTACCTCAAAAAATTTGAATAATAAACTTTTTTAAAGTATTTTCTAACTCACGACCTTGAAGATATTTTTATCCTTGATTACTCCGATATTTAAAGAAGGTAATATAAACTGAAAAGCCTATTAGTTCTCATATTATTTCTTTAGCTTTTATATAGTGATCTAATACAAATTTCTAGGACATTCTGAAAAACATTCTTTTATCTACTCAAGAAAAGCGTGTCCTTGAAGTTAGTGTTAGTGTTTTGGCCAAAATAATTAATCCCTACAATCAGGGTCATAATATATTAGACAAATAGTTCATTTCAGCGAAAATCGTCTTTTTAGAAGGATTTTTAAGCTTATTTCTAAGTTTTTTCACCTTTTATTGAAAAATCGAAGGTGGAGACTGGGCACTTGGCTCCTGTTCTACGTGGTCACAGCTTTTTCACTTGATTTCCTAGATTTCTAAGGTCATAAGTCTTACGTCTAACTAGCCAACTGTCCGAGCCAAGCATTTTCACTTTTAACAATGATAAAATCGTTATTAAACGTATGTGTGATATCGAAAAACTATTAAAATAAGAAAAAGTCTACACATTTGATTGTACTGAAAAATTGTAAAATGAAACAATACCACTTTAGTCATTAGTTTCCTTTAAAAAATAGACCCATTTTTTTCGTATAGTTTTTGAGCTATATTTAAATCCACTAAACAAAAGAAAGCAAGAAGCAATTGAGCTTTTTACAAAGTTTGGAATCATTTTACTTTTGATCAGCTAAATATGGCTAAATCAAATAATGTTATTTTCATTAGCTTTATCATAGTCATTTCTCGCTCTTATGACTATGGTTCCACCTTCTCGTATAGGTTTCCAAAAAATGTTTCTCCTGATTATTTTTGTATTAGGATCAATAAGTCAATTTAAAATTCAATTACTGAATCATTACATTATAATCATTGTTAAACATAATTATTTATTTGGTCTACATAAATATTATTCTATTTATGACGCTTTAACTTGTTATTTTAATTTTTGTTTTGAAAGTAAGATAACAAATTCTTCAATTATAATATTACAATATAAAAGGAAGGGGGCTTATTATTTACATAGATAGTTTCGATATAATAATAATATAAATATTAGTTTTCCATTTTATTGTTTACTTCGACTTTACTTCGATTTTAAAATTTACTTCGACCTTCGACTTCATTTTGATTTTCTAAATATAAATCATGAATTCTACAAAAGTTTCAATTTTTCATGGATTCATGTTCCAATAATCTACACTCGTTTCTATACTATCTTTTTGCTCTACAACACAATATCAGACGATTTTATAAATACTCCTTTCAATACTTTCAATCTTTTATGTTCCCGTACGGCATGTTTTTTGCGTAATCTGAGTATCAAAAGATATGCCTTATCTGTCTTATCAATTGGTCTTATATATCTCTGGATCAAACCAATTTGTATCATTTATTAGTAATCATGTTTTTTATATCATGACCAGAAAACGATAATGTTTGTTATTAAGTAACACCTTAATGTCGTGTTGTTTTCTTTTTCTTCTTCTATTTATCTAATAGGAAATTCGAGAGGAAGTTTTTGTTTTTATATGCTTTTAGTTATAAAAAAGCTGTTAGTTATAACACATTTTGACGTTTTATTTACTTTTTCCGAAACGTTATTCATACCTCTGTTTTTCTTCTTTTTTAATTTTTGTTTGTGTTAAATAAGTCTAGACATCAATATAGATTCTTGATCATACACATTGACTTGACTCATTAAAACTATCTTTCCCATAAGACTTTGATGGTACGTCAATAGTCGTTCTTTTATTATTAAAAAAGCGGTAAATCGGATATATCAATTATATGATACGATTTCTTGTACGACTAGTACAAGAAGGGATATAAATAGCCTACGTTCCTACATTATTTGTTTTACAATATTAAACACAGGTGAAAGTTTTCTGTGAATTGCTAAAAGAGAAGTTAGAAGTAAATTAAGCAAACTAGCAAAATTTACTTGATTGAATTCTATCTTAAGCACCATCTTACTAGATGCTTTTTTGTTTAGAGGAGGAAATTGCATTTTAGGAATCTGCACAAAATCCTTAACATGAGGCGATGAAAAATACGGCAGCGCGTAGGTACTTTTTCGTACTTTTTTCCGTACTTAATGATTCTACTCGTTATCAAAGAGGCACTGCCTCGGAAATTTTTATTTTCTTATTATAACTGTTTACTTCTGTCATGCTTCTGTATATTACACAAAACTATCTTTAATTTTTTCATACGATTATAGACAAGTCCTACAATGTCATTTTTTAAACAATTTCATAATTTCATACAATCATATATTGCATAAAAACATCGAAAAAATAGTATTATTCGAAAAACAAGTAATTCGAAAAACAAATGACATAGCAGGCTTTAGTAACTGTTCTAGAACAGATAATTTTCAAAGGAACTGAAAATATTAAATGTAGAACATTTCCCTTTCAAAGGTAATAGAAATTAGCCAACAGAACAAATATTGTTTCAAAGGAGCTACTTGTTTTGACAGTTTCTTACTAAAAAGGTGTTTTAAGGCTATAACTTTTTCAAAGCAACAACTTTATTTAGCTCTTAGAAAACCTAATATTCCAAAGGAGGCATAAAATATTCTAGAACACATCCATTTCCATTTTAGGAACCTTTCATTTGTTACATAGGAGCGAAAGTACTTATAGCACCTATTTCTTGGAACCCCTCTGTTGGCTGCTTTCGTAACCATACTGTTATGGGGAAATATTTGTAATATTGAGTATCCAAGCAAAACGTTTAGCTTAGCTGTATTAGGGCCTCTACAATCGCATTACTAAGGAAAGCATTATGACGGAGTCTAACTATACATCATGTTTTAAGTGATAAAAAAGACTGTCAGCTTTGCAATCATACATGGGCTGAGAGGGTCTTACTTAAAGGTACAAGTAAAGTGATTTTTGCCAACAAAGTACCCTAAATTAATCAAAAGATGAAAACAAAAATCTACTGAATTGCTACTCTTCCTTCGGTTAGCTTGGGCGATCATATGGTGAATTCATCAAAACAACAAAAGATGAAATATAAGCACTTTATAAGAGTCCTGTGAAAAATGTGTAGTTTTTGAAATACTGTGTGTAGTTTTTGAAAGATATATATTTCAAATTCTATAAAGTAACAAGTAAACGGTATCGCATATCATCTCAACTCATAATATCTCCAGTATAAAATACTATGTTCTTGCAGGGTTTTTTTCTAAAGCCATATTCTTTATAGGGCGACGGGAAAATACATAGGAAATGATGCTGATTATGATTATTCTAGATGCTTATATGTTTAACCAAGAATATTATAAAGCAACTACGTAATATATTTGGCTTAACAGATCCTCCAGTCAATAAAACTAACATAAATAGGGGGTGGGGTGGTGGGGAGGGGGATATTAACCCAATTCTTTAATATTAGGTGCAAGAGGAAGAAGCAGCCAACGATGCATTTCTTCAAAATAAGAATACAAATAATTAATACAAATTTCATAGGAGGCTTTAGTAACAACCTCGTTCCCAGAATAATTTTTCGCAAGAGAGGAAGGCGAAGAAACTATACTGAGCGATCTTCTTTTAGCGAATATTTATTCTGGGAACGAGGTTGGCTTTAGTAACTGTTCTAGAACAGATGATTTTCAAAGGAAGAAAAAATGTATAACGTAGAACAGTTCTCTTTCACAGGTAGCTAAAATTCGCCTACATAACAAATATTGTTTCAAAGGAGCTAGATGTTTTGACAGTTTTTCACTAAAATATGTGTTCTAATACTATAACTATTTCAAAGCAACAACTTATTTAGCTCTTAGAACACCTAGTATTTCAAAGGAGGTATAGAATTTTCTAGAACACATCAACTCGTTTTATTTCATAGAACACCTAGGGGGATAGCTTTGGAAACATCCTAGAAAACACAAAGGAACGAAAGTGCTTAGAACACCTATTTTATAGAACGCCTCTGTTGGTTGCTTTCGAAGAGGCTTTAAAAAATATTTCTTTGGACCCCCAGAAAATAATTCGGATCTAAAATAACAAGGTTGTTTCTACTAATTCTAAGCAATTAAATTAAGAATTTTCTTTTCTTTATTTTAATTCGCATCTTAAAAAAGCGATCGAGATCTTTTAATTAGTGTATTGTAAAATAAGTAATTACATTTTTCAAAATAAAAAACATCATTAATTGAAAATAATTGAGGGTTTACATTCTTTTGAAATTATTGGTCGAAATTTAATATCCTCATTTACAAAGAAACTTCTTCTATTTATTGATTTCTGTCAATAGATAATTTAATATAAAGGCGAGTTTACATTGATAGATTATTAAGGGTGGTTTACACTGGAATAGACTAAAATCATGATCGTATAAAATTATAAATAAAGTTGCCATTTCCACAAAAATGTTAACTTAAGTGGATACGAGGCTGATTATTCACATAGTTGAGCATGACTATAATATCTCAGCCAAGGACTGTGCAAACAGTTCTATCTTTTACACACCATTAGAAGTTTCATTAATAAATATTATCATCAAGATTGTTAGACTAGAAACAGTCTACTATTAAGCAAACGACAAACTCGAGAAAAAATCCGTGCAGAGCTAGCGCTTATATTTTAAAATCCTCATATGAAGAATATAAACTATATATCTAGCTTACAAGATTGTCAACCTTGTTTCTAGAACAATGTTTCGCAAGAGAAGGAGGCTAGTACTCTTAGCGAATTGGAGTGAGGAGGAGTGAGAAAGAAATTGGAATGAGTTTGCAAGATTTTAGATGAAAATATTTTCTTTTGCTATTTTCTTTTGCTCTTTTTATCAGGATTTTTTCGGGAAAAATCCAAAAGCAAAACTTTTATAGATAAGAGCAAATATTGACGATATAGTTAAGGAAACCAGTTTTTCAAAAAACGTATAAATATAAAGGAAACTTATTTTGGATCATGTAACAAGGGGTTGATTATATGGGCTCTCCACTTAGAGCTTTTTTACTTTAAATTAACGTTTTCAAGTAGGTAATTTAGAAACATCATCTACGATGAAACGTTGTAAACCCTCGTTAACCGAGCCAGAACGCCTCATATAATCAACCTCTAAGACCATATATAATCATCCTTCGGTCCTTCCTCCTTCTCTCTGCTCTTTATTAACACTTCTAGAAAATAATAGAATCTTGCTGAGTTTTTCCTTTTTTGCATGGTGTAAAAGGTCTATAAAGTCTCCCTTTTTTTCAAATAACGCTAAAAAACTCACAAAAAAAGAGCAATTTAATAAGGTTAAAAACTTAAAAATAAAAGAAATCAAGTGAAGAGAAATGTTTTGATACAAAATCAAATGAACTTCTTATCGCAGTTACTTATGACAAAGACATTATTTAATTTTGTTTAAACTATAAAGTGGTTTAACAAATGTAATATAAGAGCTTTTTTTCTTTCTCTTTTATTTAGACGTACAGATATCCTTGTAAAGCTACTGACAATTCTTTTTATAACAACATTTTTTCTTTTTTAAAAAAACATTACATACGTAGGCGTAATTCTAGTTGCTTTTTTTCTATTATTAAAAAAAATAAAGTAATCTCATTGGTTTAGATAAAATTCTTTGGATTGTTATTGGCTCTTTTGATGTTATTTCATTTATTGATTTATTTTTAACAACTCCTTTAAACAAAATAGAAAAAGAATTGTCAAAAAACTGCGGTTGATACAATTTCAACAAATATGCGATTAAAAATAAACCACTACTATTATCATATCATGATTCGCGCTATCTTTCATTTTTAAAAAATGTATGACCAAAACAGAAAAATATTCAAATCATATCTACATTTCAAAGAGATTTTTATTTTCGCAATGTTTTGTTTGATAGTTGTTTTCTTATAAAAGTCTTTTTCAAAAACGAAACATCTTTCACTTTCACTTTCAAGCAGCATTTGTTAAAATTTTTAAGTTTCTATAAAAAACTTTGAAAAAGCAAAATAAATTTCCTATTGGCACCGTTTTAAACTAAATACCTAAAGAAATTAATTTTTGAAATCTTTTTAAAAAATTTAAACAAGAAATTTATTTGAAAAATAAAATTAAAATCTCTGAGAAACGACTTAAACTTTATTGTAATTCTTTGATAAAATAATCTTTTTTAGGGATATTCTTGGAATATTATTTCTCAAATGAGGAAGGCGCAGAAATAACATAGGGTTCTTCTCTTAAAAAGAAGGAACTGGGAACAAGGTTAAAGTAAACCATTCATATTGGAATTTATTTTGTCATTGAAGTTTTTCTTATTATCATCTTCTAAAATCCCAATTTTTTCTTTGAAGAAAAGCCGCTCGTTATTGTAATTAAAAGAAGAAATCAGAAGAAATAGCTTTGCAAATATAATAAATTACTTTGGAGAATTATGTATTTTTAGTTTAACTTCTTTATTTTTTTTTTATAGTTTGATATTTTTTTTTTAATGAAACTTTCTTGAAAACTTTTCCCCTTAAACGTAATAAAAATGATATTTAGTTTGTTATCTTTACAAGGTTAAACTTTCTTGAAAATCGTTTTATATCTGCCCTCTTGAAATAGTTTTATTCCATTATTGCAAAAACAGTTTTCTGCTTGACTAATTATTTTTAATTGCATATTGGTTTACTTTTATTAATAACTTAACATACATAATCTATGCTGTCATGTCTTTATTTTCCTTTTTTTATAGAGCATTATTTTTTTTCTTTTGCTTAAAAAGATTCTTTTATTAAAGAATAATAATAAAATTTAAGTCGTTTCTCAGGGATTTTAATTTTTTTTTTCAAAATAATTTCTTGTTTAAATTTTTTAAAAAGATTTCAAAAATTAATTTCTTTAGTTTATATCATTTCTCTTATCATAAAATATATTTTTTTATCAAATTGATTTTTTTTCAAAAGTATGTGAACTTCGTTTTTTAATATGTTTTTATATGGTTTTTACAAAAATAAAAATCTTATCATTTTTCTTTATTTTGCATTGTTTTAGATCTGTTATGTTAGACAAATAGTCAATGACTTAAACGCTTTAATATAAACATGACATTGACAATACGTAATAAAATAATGACCAGATTTGATTTTCATTTTCATACATACTTGAAAATAAATAACATCATTCAAAAACTTCTCAGAAGAAAATTTTAACAAACATAAAAGTTATAAAACATTTTCCGTGTGTGCTAGGCTTTATTTGAGGTATTTGATTTAGGTGATAATAAAACTTCTTTATAATAAGAATTTTTAAAACG
>JAYJMI010011790.1:0-12915 GCA_036873855.1 Sarsia tubulosa
ATTTTTATATTGACATTTTCTTTCATAGTTTTAAAAAAAAGTTATACCGGGAGTCCAGCAGTCAATCTTTCTTGTTTCTCCTGTAGTTTTCCAATTTGATGTTATGTAAATAGTGTTTGTGGTAAAAGGAGAAATTTTTGTCTTTTTTTCATTATTGGACTCCCGGCTTTGCCGACGGAGTCCTATAAATTCAGGCTTGTACGTTCGTTCGTTCGTACGTTCGTTCGTTCCTTAGTTATTACGTTTTCTCAGAATGGCTTCATTATTTTTTTCTGATTTTTTGCATGATGTTAGACATCCATAAATACTAAAAAGTGACGGAGCTGGAATTTTTTTCTGGAATGGTTCAGTTGCCTGATTTTTTAAAAAAAATGTTGTTTCCGTGGATACAGGGTCAAAAGGTCAAATTTAATAATTCTTATATTGACATCTTCTTTTCCAAAAATTGGAAAAAGATTATACCGGGAGTCCACTGGTAATCCATCCCTTGTTTCTTGGTGTAATATGATAAAATTACATTTTTTCGTTTATAGTTTTGTGATGTCAACTTAAAGACATTCCACATAGACATAAATGAAGGTATGTACACTGAATGATATTCAGCAACATTAAACAACCAATAAAACAATGATTAGTACAAATTATAAATCAGTTAAACAGTGACAATTCCTCCTTTTATTTTAGCAATAGAAGCAACACAATTGTAAAATATTAAGATAATGCATTTCTAGTCACAGCATTTTAAATCATCTTTTAAATTAAATTTGTGTTATAAAAAAGATGCAATGAAAAAATTGTCAAATGTTATTTCATAAAAATGCAAACTGTTTTTAAATGCTTGATTTGTAGTAGTGTATAAAAATGCGACTTACTGTATGTATAATAGCTACTTTAGGAAATTTTATTATTATTTCTTTATTTTAATTCGGTTAAAAATACATATTAAAAATGCATAAAAACAAAGGCACAACATAAAATCGTTGGCCTATAAAGACCGAATAAGAAAACAACAGGGGGTAATACAGTAATTGATCCCAACAACACTGCCACTCTTTTTTCTTTTATTGCACTCTTATGTCAATTGGAAATTTCAAGTCGATTTTCAATTGGGAAATTGTCGTTAAAAATATCTAGCCAGACAGTGGATTACACCCTAACCTAAAAAGTCTTCTTCACAAATATTCATAAATTTGTTGCTAAAAGTTGGAAGATGCTCGCAAAAAAATAAAATTAAAAGAAAAGGCTATTGCAAGAGTACCAAAATCTAGAAAAATCTTTCTAAAGGTATGGAAGAGCTGAGGTGACCATCAAAGAAATGTAATGTCCATTAAAAAGAAGAAACAATTTCATAGATAAAAAGGAATACTAGAAGTGTGTTCATTTTAAGGATAGACAAAACGACGTTAATATTGTCTAAAACTATCGTCGTTTTGTCTATACTTAAAATGAACACGCTTCTAGTATTCCTTTTTATTATTAAGTTATGTGCTCGAGATGATAATTTCATTTCAATGATAATTTCATTTTCTACTGTCTAGTTGTTTATAATCCACAATTATTTACTTGTGTATTTATTTTAGATTTGATCTTGTATCTGATAAAATCTAAGAAACTATATTCAACAGGTACGTCAGCAGTAATATGCTTCTGTTTTCATATATTCACAGATTTCCGGATATATATTATGAGCTAAATACAATAATTGAGACCTTTATGGTAACATTCTGGCCGTGTGGTTTCTGGATTTTTTTAAACAAGCCAGGAAGATATCTGAGTACTTAATGCTTCTAATGTTTTTCTTCTTGGTTTTAATTAAATTCATACCTTTACAGTTCTTAATCCATGTTTGAGTTAATTTATCTTGTCTCTTTTTACTTGTTTAAATTCAGCATGATAACCAATCAAAATTTGGAGGTTATTTCGGCCACTAAAGCAATTGTTAATTTGGATTTTCTCAAAATCTGTTCTATAATAATGATTTAATTTTAAAAGAAATTTTAACTGAATAAGATTCAATTCTTTCCATAAGACCAGCAGTACAGTAAATGTTTCATTTTTTATTTTAGAAGATAAACCACCAAACCAAACCAAACCAATACCAGTTAATACCAATATAGAAAATCATAAAAGCACTAGTAAAACTATGTTAACAAAATTACCTCATGTGAGTATTTTCATACTTTGTTTTAAAACCAAAGTTACCTTATTAACCCAAGTGTTTGTTTTGGTCTTCATCATTAATAATTTAACTTTTAAATTCTAACGCTATAAAGTTTGACAAGAAAACATTACACAAAGTATCCAGATTTTCATGTCGAAACAGTTTCACCCGAGAAATACGACTATGACTCATAGTATTTTTAGCCACTCTTTTCCTTCAACCTGAAAAAAAGTTATTTACCGAAAGCATTTAAAGACGCATTGAGGTTGGTCCCTAAGGAAAAAAAACAACTAAACCAACCATAGAGCCCCTTGCACCCCCTATACACCTTTGTCAACTGATGGGAATAAATAAGACTAAATTGATTGATATTTGTCTTAATTTTACTTTAGCAAATCAAATTATCATTAAATAATATCAAAATAAAATACAAAATGAAATCAGAAAGGTAAAATATTACGTTGGTAATGTGATATCATGTAATTTGTCAATTGTAAAACAGGACCCTAGGTGATAAGCTTGTGCGAAAATGCTTTGCATGTCGTTAGGGGAACTGAGGGCAAAATATTTTATGTTTTATTTTTACATTTATTGTTTTGTCTATGTATAATTTAACTTCTCTCCAATTTTCTTCAGTTTTAAACGAAGATTGTGAAAGTTATAGCAATTTAAAGTTTCTAAAATTTTCGAATTTGTGACGCTGCAGGTGCGATACAAAAACGTAGATATGAATTGAGTATGATACATAAAATACTTTTTTTAATAACTTTTATAAGTAAATAAACAAATCATTTAAAATAAAGATATGTCTCATAGTTTCTTCAATCCTTAAAAGTTATGTACGTTTCATTTTTGTTTTTATTGCCCTCTCTATAGCCATTTGTAGTCATTTCAGCATATTTCAACATAAATATTCGCATGTAAAGTCACATTTTTATTTTATTGATTTAAATAATACTTTTCTTTGGTTAACAAAACCTTTTTAAAATTTTTCATTAATATTTTCTTATTCAGGTTACAACGGAGTTTCTTTTAAGACAAAGTTATTACCTTGCCCTCAGTTCCCCTTTAACTCAAAAAACTCTTTTCGTCACAAGTTAAATTTTTTCTTATTTTCAGCAATTTTGAGTGCAAACATGATAGTAATAACTTCAGAATGTCTATGTTAATTATAAAATAAGAAGGGATAATTTGTGGCTGAGGGTGAACTAAAATCTTTCTTAGCTTGTAAGAACATCCATGTGGTCCATCCATTTTTCGGAACTTTTTGTTAAAAGATTTTGAGACTTTTGGATTCAAAAATTATTTTGGTAATGCATACAGTGTTAAAAACTTCCATTCTTGAAGCTTTGTCTTATAATAACATTATCATTAATTTTTGTTTATCTAGAGAGCTTCTTTTTTTGTTTGTCTAGACTTTTTTGTTTTGTTTATCTAGAGAGCTTCAGTTTGATTGGAATTGTATTTTAGCATGGCAAAGGATAGATCATGAAAATTACAAAGCATCTTTAGATGTAATAGGTAAATGGTTTATAAAAATATCAATAGAAAAACAATTTTGAATTGGCATCGTGTATTGATAAGTTATAATAAATTAATAGATTGTTGTTTTATTATGGAGGTACTAATTCAATTACAAAATAGCTTTTAAACTGATATAGTTTTGCAGAATTATGTCCCGTAATATTGCAATTACAAATATATTCTAAAATATGCCACCAGAAGTACTTTCCATAATATTACATAACATACAAAAGTCAATAAGTATAACTTGTAGTACCACGGCACAATTGTTTTTGTTTTTGTTTTTGTTTTTTAATTTTTGTTTCTTTCCTAATAATTTGACTTACTATCTGTTAATGGTTTTATGATCAATTCTTGTTTTTGTTTTTAATTTTTAGGTTTTGTTGTTAATGGCACAAATCATTGCAAGCTACTTCTTTGTAAACAAATGACTTCTTATGTAAATGTAGGTACCGTATTTTACATGTGCTACAGTTCTCTTAAAATCAATCTCATTAACTAAAGAGTCAAAAATGTATAGGATCCCAGTGGTCGAAATAAGCAATAAAAATTTGTCTAGTCGTCATACTTTTCTTTCAGAAACAATAGAAAATGTAAAGATTCTTGTAAATTTTTATGTTAGAGTGTCCGGTCATGACCAATGATCAGCCATTATTTCGATCCCTGGGATCCCAAGTGGAGGAAATATAAAAATAGATAATAATATTATTAGAATAAATTTAGTAAACCAAGAATCTAAAATGAGGATATCTGCGTTTGCCGTACTTGCTTTAGTCAATGTTCTAGTTAGTGATATGAATGTTATGACTCAGTTACATAGTTTTTTTTTACAATATAAATTTTATATCAACATTTAGCTAAAGGTCTTTAAAGTCTTTGTGGATTATCAAAGAGTGTCTTCTAATGTGTAATATTTTAGTTAAAATGAAAAAAAAATTGAATTTACAAGACTACATCAAAAGTTCAATCTAGTCAAGCACTCTAAACAGGCTTCGAACCTCCTCACAACCTTTAGAATAGTTTCCTACCCAACTTAGACCTTAGATCTTAGACCACATATACTCCAACTTATGTTACAATCATTTCAGAAAAGTGGGTACTAGTTGTTTAGGAAATTTCAATAATTGTGTTTTCATATATAACATTTACGATAAGTGTATGTATCTCGCATTCTTAAACTCTTCTTCGTATTTTTCGAGTTCTCTGCTTAAGTGATGTTCTACATCACTTATTATGTGAAAATTTTCGTATTTTAGGTTACTATCAATGAAGAAATGAAACTATTAAAAATTGTAAATAAATTCGACTCCTGTCATTTTGATTGTATATATAGTGAAATAAAGTTTTGGAGTGATTATATAAAATCAGTACAAAAAAACTTAAAGAACACAAAAAAGTTAGTATTATTATTGTTTTTTATCTTTACTGAATTTTTTTTTATCGTTACTGAATTTCATAACCTTTCCAAATGAACGTTTTGTGCTTTTTTATAACTGATGTGAAGGCTAGAGCATAGGATTGTCAAATATTTTTTCGTAACTTTTTTGGTATGCTGTTACTATATTGGTGGTCAATTCTGTTTTTCTTAAGGAATTTGCATCATTCCCCTGGCACTTACCTATAAATATTTTTCCTGTCTACAACCTGTTAAACCAAAATTGTTTTCGTTTGTTTAGTGAACAGGTCGTACCAAACCCTTCAACAAAACCTTTAGCAAGAAATATAATAGTCGATATGGACGTACAGTTAGAAAACTGTTCATGTGATTTGTTTATGTTGCTAGAGAAATCTTATGGATCTTCAAAATTGTTGTTTAATTCAAGACTTATATCAATTGCTTTGAAGGATGGTAAGTAACCAATTTTTCAGACACTTGTTGTTTTGTCATCCCTATGTGTTCTGATGGCCGATGCTCTAACGCATTGCCTGGAAAGGTATCTATTCCCAATGTTGGAAGATTACAGTAGGTTCAAATCTTGCTCGGAGCACTAACTTTAGAGTTCAAGTTGAATAATTTAAAATTTCGATGTGGAAAAGAGATTCCACACACTTTTTTCTCTCAGTCTTTAAGTCTATCAGTCAGTAACACAACTCATAGTCACTCAGCTATTAAATTTTTCTTGTCTTTTGTGCGTAAAGTTATAGAGATAGAATAAGGAAAGTTTTTTTTTAATATCCTGGAAGCGATTATTGTATTTTTTAAGCGGGCTTGACACTACAGCAATATACTTTTTTAAATATATTTTTGAAATTATATTGTTTTAGTGTCAAACAAGAATCAATAGATTTAAAATAGTTGTTGAACTCTCAATCTGCATGATGAATATTTAACGTTGATATCAAAATCGTTTTGATATGAACTTACAATATCTCGCAGCGGCAAATATTTCCTTTCTATTGTTAAAATGTAAATAAACTTGAAAGCCACGTGTATGATCAAATATAGAAAATAATATGCGTAGAAAAAATATGTATATTTACAAGAAAAAAAGGAAAAAGAAAAAATAATATATAAAATGATACATAAAATAGTAAAAAAAATGGTAAATGAAAAAATAGAATAATGCAGTTTACTGGAAATAATTGTAGGCACAAATTTGTGCAAAATTATAGGTTATAAAGCCAGCGGAACTCCCATAATTCCTTCCTTGTTTTCGATCAATCTTTCACCTATTCTTTTTGTTTCCCTTTTTTGTTGCGGTTTATTAATCATAACAAGATATAATGCTAGGTAGCACTTTTCCCCCTTCCAACTTAACCTTTTTATTTTATTTTTATCATATTTTATTCTCAAAATATCATAACTCAACATGATTTTATAATATATTGTTTAATTTTTTTTTTCACGTGTAAACAGTTTTCACAATATTTTTAAAAATATTGTTTTAAAATATTGCTGTAGTGTCAAGCTCGCTTTATACAAAGTTAGAACTAAATCAAGACTTCAAACTGGCATTATGTGTCATTATTCCAAAATTTTTGTTTCAAAATTTCTTTATTGTGTAATCTAGCGTTCTCTGGAACCGTTCATCAGTTTTCTCTGATTTTTTTGCATAAAGTTAAAGGCATCGTGAATGAATGATGAAAATTCAAGGAGCCTGATTTTTTAGAAAATTTCTTGTTTCCATGGAAACAGGGTCAAAAAGTCAAATTTGGGCCGAAATTGATATTTTTTTCACTATATCTCTAGATCCGTTTATCAGATTTTTTAAATTTATTGTACCAAGTTAGAGATAAATTTTAGGTATTAAGTAACAAAGGTTTCATAGTTCTTATAATTGTTGTTTGAGTGCAACTAGGGTCAAAAGGTCAAAATTTATTACATAACCCAGTTATCTTAGGAACTGTTCATAATATTTTTTTTAAATTATTGTACAATGAGATAAGTATAAGCTGTAAATTGACATAGGTATTGTAGTTCTGAAAATTCTTGTTAATTTTTTTTTCCGGTGGTCCACCATTAATCGATTCCTTGTTAGGTTTTTCTTAAAAGGGATGTGTCGCGTAAACAAAGCAATAGCCATTTTTCTGATTCCTCGAAAAAATAAGTGCATTGTTTATTACATGTATATTTCATAACACATTACATGTGCTCCAGAAGTCTGTCATTTGAAAGTTTGAATAGCGTTTATAAATAGTTTGAATATACCAAAATTAAGCAGTTTGATTGGTTATTACCAAGACGACACATTCACTTTAAGCTTTGCATAAGTTTCAAAAGGTCAAACCTTAAGGTACAAGGTTAAAGAAAAATAATGGCTGTTAACAGGTATATTTAAAATGTAAGCAAATAATAATAAGAAAGAAAGCCAAAAAAATAATTTAATGTAAATACTACAAAATGCATAATAGTCTGTTTTATTAGAAATTCACAATTCTTCTAGCAAACAGCAAAAGTTCACCAGTATAAACATAGATTCATGTTTTATGTAATTTGGCTCGTTTGTAGCATGAAAAAGTTATAATTTCCATTTAATAGGAGTCATATTATAGAAAATTATGTGTTCACTAACCTTCCAGGCTTCCGCCACTGACAATTTTTATTTCTTGGCATTTAAATGTGTTTTTTTTTCTTCTAAATATTGACTATCGTTACAATCAAGTGTTCTCTGATAAGAGTAACTTAGTTTTTAAATTTTTTGATTTTACAAAGGCCACTCAACAATAATATTGCTGAAGAAGTTTTCAGGTTATCTTGCATAAGTTTCATTTTATTTCGTAAATCGTTTTTAGGTAATGCAATGGAGAAATCTTGCAAGTAAGTTTTTTTTAGTTCTTACTATTTATTGTTATACTCTGCAATTCGCCAAAGGTGAACTATACATTAAGTTTGTTAGTTCGTTTTTTTTGTGCTTCATTATTTTTTTCTGTTTTTTTTTGAATGAATTAAGAGGATCATGAATGAATAAAAGTAACAGAGTCAAATTTTTTTTTTGAAAATTCTTGTTGTTCTGAAAACAGGTTCAAAAGGTCAATTTTGTTCCAAAATTAACTTTTTTTAAAATACCTCGGTTTTTGTACCTCAAGGTATAGGCAAATAAAGCAGTTTGTGAAATCGAATACCGTAAATTGAAAGTGAGGCTAGATTTTTTTTGCTTGGTCAGCATAAAAGATGGCGATATATTCGACACTTTTGAGATATTCAAAATCAAAACAAAAAAGTGCACCAATCTTTTCAAGTGATTCGGTCTGCTATGAAATATTTTGAAGTAGTAAAAAATGTAGTTTTCTACTAATTATTATATGCTTATTAAATTCTTAGGTTTGATAACAGATAAACTGTTGCTATATTAGCTATTTCATGTGTATGTTTGATATTCTGGACACTGAAACTACAATTTTCTCGAGCATTTTTTACAAATAAACATAAAGGTTCTTAAACATAAAACTAGCTATATTACAGCAAATTTCTTTTGCTTAACTATTAAATAAAGATCAAAAATTAAAAAGCAAAAGATCATTTGTGAACTGTTTTTTCTTCGATCTCCCAATTATATATACCTTGTTAGATTATGTGCATAAGTACCTTTAAGTCACTGTTTTGATTTATTTTAATTAATATTTTTTATGAATAGTTTTTTATATAAAACTCGTGTTTCTACTCGTGTACACCCGTGTTCCGACTCGATCTTCGCATTATAATGTTAAAAATGTTATTTTCTCTAAAAGTTTGACTGCTGTTAAACATTTTACTAATTTAAATATTTCTTAATCTTAACTAAACCATTTTAAAGTTGAGTATGTTGGTTAAACCGTGTTATTATTCTCCATCTCGCTAGAAATTTTATAATGCAGGATTTTCAAAATTGCGTTCAACCTCTTTTATGAAGAAAGTTGGTTGCAACTTATGCAACTGAATAATGGAATTAAAGGAACATTAAAGGAATTCACATTATGGCTTTTTTCAAACTGAAAGGCTTCAAACTAGCATAGGTGTCATTATTCTGAAAATTCTCATGGATTTTTTTCATATCATTTTTCATAGCAAAATAAGCGATTATATGGTACAATCTTCTTTTAAATTTTTTTTTTTTACAACATTCGATTATCTTAAAGCCAAGTATTTGATCCAAAAGTTTTTCCAAAATTATGTTCTTTTTCTTCATTGTTACGTCAAAAAGTCACTTTTCTTTTATTAACAAAATAATTAACAGATTAATGCAAGTTGTATTTATCTCAATTGTTTTCCTTCCTTTTTTACCAGGTTGGATGTTTTAGTAAACGATGTCTATATTTATGTGAATACAGAAGACATATTAGAAGACAGCAGTCTCACTACTGTTCTACCCTGTCAACTAGAGCATGATCAACCACCCTGTGTTCCTTCATCACATAAGCATGCATGGGGGAGAGTGTTTGAGTTAGGAAAGTTACAGTTTGATGTAAGAATTATGATTTGTATATATAACTATTCTTATATAATAGGGAAAATTATTTGGAAAGTCCTATTTAAAAACGCATTAAAAATGTTGCGTTTTTGTTTTGTTTTCTGATTGGATTCTTATAGAAAATTCAATGAAAAAAAGTAAGGTTTGATAATTTTACTGGAAGGTTTGCACTTTATGGGAAAACTAGAAAAAGCGCAATTTTTTGGATCCTCCGGCTTTTGCCGAAGGGATGCTACAAATTCAGGTCTGTACGCCTGTATGTCTGTCCGTAACACAGTTTCCTCAGAAACCGGTCATCATTTTTTTCTGATATTTTGCATGGACTTAGTGGGTCATAAGTTATTCAAAGTGACAGAGTGGGGTTTTTGACAAAAATTCTTTAATTACCTGAAATTAGGGTCAAAAGGTGAAAATTTGCCCAAAAATCACTATTTTCCAAGATATCTCCAGATCCCTTAATTATATTTTTTTATTTTTTGCACAAAGCTAGAGGCATAAGTGTCATCATTCCGAAAATTCTTGTTTGATGTCAATTTTAGGTCAAAAAGTCATTTTTTGTGCGGAATTGATATTTGCAAGATATCTCAAGCTACAAAGTTCCAATTCACTTGAAATTCAAATGATAGAGATTAGTAAAGCATAATATTTGATCCTAAAGTTTCTTCATAATTCTGCTCATTTGCTGCACGATGAGGTCAAAATGTTAATTTTTCGATAAAAATGCTGCTACAAGATGTAATTTTTGCATTTTTGTCAATGAAAGAGCTGATGATTCGCTATAGGTATGCATTTGCATCTTTTTATAATACTGCTCATTTTCTGCATGATAGTGCCATTTGATAAAAAATATCAGTTACCGGGGATCCAATGTATTTTCCAATGTTTTTTTTTAAAATATATAGATATCTTAGATTACAAAGAACAATTATATCAATGTAAGTAAGTAAGTCAGTAAGTAAGTTTGTCGACCGCGGTCTAGGGCGACCCGAAGGCTCCCTTTTCAATTGCTGCTACCTTATGGTAGGAGTGGGCGCAACTCCTCTTCCTGGATTTCTCCACTGACTCTACTCTTTATATCAATGTATTCCAGTAGAATTATCCAGTATTATAATCGAGATAATTGTTTTTTTTCCTAGTGTACTATAGATCAAACACAAACAATGGATGGTACCTTGGATGTAGAATATCTAACTTTTGAATGGTCACTTGCTATGGGGAATTCTCTGTTGTACTTTGCAGAACAGTTGGTATCATACAGTACAAAAGATATGGACACTAAAAGTGAAAGCGTAAAGATGATAAAGGACCAAAACCAAGGCCAAGTTAGCTTCTTGAACAAAGGTAAGGTTATCTAAATTTTCTAGAAATAGTTTAAATTCAATTCTGCTCTATTTATTTACAGAGGTTTTATTGATCAATTTTCCTAATTTTGAGTACTACAACATGCTTATAAAAACTGCTTTGAGAAATTTTGTCAATGATGACTTAATTTTAGTATTGTACCTTTTTAAAAAAACTAGTTCGAGCTAATAAAATGGCAAAAAAAATTTGTTGCTCTTTATAAAATTGATCTTTATATTGAAGAGCTTTCATTTAAAAATCGTTTTTTGACCTCAAGTTAATAGAGCAATTAACTTTAAATCCCTATAACTTGAGAGCAAAAAAAAGATTTTTGAATAAAGTTTTTTTCATATTTTGAAAAAACATTCCATATAAAAACAACTTATTAATATAGTTTAGAACCCCTTTAAGTAAAGTGCTTTTAAGGTAGCTTATATATTATTTTTCATGATTTATGTTTAGTCTCATTGGCAACAACAATAAGAAATATCAACGTAATTGCACTTGGAAATAAAGACGGTATGTACTGGTAAAATTCATTCGTTCATTCATTCATTCGTTCAAGGTTTCCTAGGACAAGATTTAAGGTTGATATAAATCATCATAACCATTAGTTCTATATTTTTTTTAAAGGAGCTGGGAATAATTCATAAAAACAGTTGAGTAAAATCTTACAAAATGCAACTTATAGTTAAAAACAAAATAATTCTTTACACATAAAACTTATGGTATTTCGAAGGAATTCATACAAATTTTCTAAGAGCTTTACATCCAACTTCATAGGAAGGAGCTCTTGCTTTTATAGAGAACATCTAGCATTTCATAGAAGGGTTGTTTTGGAAACCTATTAGAACATAACACTTCTCATAGGAGTGCTGGATACTCATTTTTTAAACACCTCTAGTGACTAAAATGCTGAATAGATCTACTTGATGGATCAGTACACTCAATACAGGAACTTGGTGAAAAAATATAATAACTAATTTACTCCTGTTTTTTTTTTACTTTTAATAAAACTACTTTATGCTGGAAAGACGAATTTCAAAATTATGTGTAGTGACTTGTTGAACTTGAGAAGATTTACTTAACATTTCTACAAGGACTATACGAATCTTCAAAAGTTTAAGAATACTAGGTTACTTAGGTCATAGTCTATATTATATTATATAGTCTCAAGAAGTCCATTGTTATATGTTATTGTTACAATTATTCGTGTCACATGATCAAAAAGTGAGCAAAAGAAATTCTTTCAAACAAAAAACTTGTTATTAAAGTCTCTCAGGGAGAGTGTAACACTTAGAAATGAATTACAATATACCATTATAACACTAAATGGTTTATTGTGTATGTTATTTTTAGTAGTTGTTTATTAATTAGGTAGCACTTCTTCATCTGAACTAAAGTAAATTCTTAAAACGGTCAATATTAGACTTTATTGGATTGCTCATTTGGAAAGGGAAAATTAGCGACATATCATTATAACAGTGAATTCTTTAAAATGACAGCATAAAAAATAACAACCATTTAAATACTTGTTAAAACCATTCAGACAGTCCCACTGATTATGAAAAGGTACTTGGTTTGACTGAAAACTAAGTAGTTCCACCAAAAACCTTGTTGAAAAACCTACCTTAATGTAACATGAAAATATTCTTTTATCAAATATTAAATTCTTTTCACAAGTTTTTTAGATTCATTAATTATAAAATAATTACATTTAAAGCAACGCAACTTGTGTAGATAATAAAAATATTTTTTGCTGCTTTTTTCATCACGTGTCACTTTTTAACATTTTAACATAAAAATGATTTAAATAGAATTAAAGAAAGAGCTTCCAGACTAATTTATTGACTATGCTTAGGTAAGGTAGTTTTTGGACCCCCGGCTTCGCTGATTGGGTCCTATAAATTCAGCTCTGTCCGTCCGTTCGTCCGCAACGCCCAGATCTCAGGATCCGCTCATTATTTTTTTCTGATTTTTTGCATGAAGTTAGAGGGTCAT
>JAYJMI010012012.1:0-12903 GCA_036873855.1 Sarsia tubulosa
TATAGGGTTATATTAAAATGATTTTTTAGTGATTTTTTTGGAAAAACATTTTTTTACATTTTTCACAAAAAAATCATTACGGGAGTCCACTGGTAATTCATCCCTTGTTTTACATTAATTTGCAAGCTTAATAATTTGCTGCATGGCATGGTTAAAATTTCAATTATAATGAAATATAAAAATAAGTCTTGATTTTACTTCCCAGAGTACAGTGGCAAATAAATTTGTTGTTTTCTTTAGAAATGATAAAGTTGTACATCCAAATTGGATTGTTGAAAGGTATGAAAAAAGACAGACATGTGTTTTTTTGTGATCCTCAAGTGTAAATAGATTTGTTTTGTTGGTAAATTTTGTAGCGTTATGTATTTGAAGTTTGTCATTAACATGCCTTGTTAAATAGAAAATATGTAATAACCTGTGGGAGATAGTGTAGCCAACCTGTTCTGTTTTTCAACTTTTTTTAGTAAAAGGCATCTTCATGCTTGCAGCTATCGCACATATGTAGAATTCCAAATTATTATGTAGATTTTCCATGTAACAACAACAACGACACGTACATACTGTATAACAACAATTTTATCTTGCCTATCTTGGTAGTGTTGGATAAAATTTAAACTGGCTAAAGTTTCATATTCTCTTTGCAATCAGCTAGGCCTAATAAAAAATCCTCAGGAAGGATTTCTTTAATAAATTATATTAAATATATTTTCCCCAAAATCTGAAAAATGTGTTCTTAAAATAAAGTAGCGATATTATGGTAGCATATTTTCTTGTTCATATTTTGCAACCTGAGTTTTGTGACTTATAGTTCTTTATATAAAAAGTTTCTATCTCATTTACTTAGTGTGAAAGCCAATTGTTTGCTTGCCATCGATAAATTCCTGTTGCATTCGGTTGCAAAACGAGATGGCTCCACAATCACATTTGCAGCAAAGAAACCAAAAACAACCCAAACAGCAAGTTCATTTATCAATATTTCCAATCCTACTGTAACTGTTAGCCCTCATGATCGATTAGACAGAAATTCATCTAATAATATTTCGTTTGAGTTACCAAATATGTTACGAAAATCACCAAGCAAATTGCTTCCCTCAGAATCACCAAGCAAATTGCTTCCCTCAGAATCACCAAGCAAATTGCTTCCCTCAGAATCACCAAGCAAATTGCTTCCCTCAGAATCACCAGTGCTTCAATCACCAAAAAAGTTGATTTCAGAATCAAGTTTTTCTACTGAATCTCCCAATAATTCCTCAATACCTTCATTAACATCTCACCACACAAACAATAGTGCTATAGGTTCAAGCAACCGAAAAGCAGGGGACCCCAACTTCATCTCAGAGTTTTACGCACATTCAAGATTACATCATTTAGCCATGTGGAAGTCGGAGCTCAAAAAGTTTGCTACGTCAATACAATCTAAGCGTAAAGATCTTTCAAAAACAAACGATAAAAAGCATATTATTATGCACATTGATTTGGATTCTTTTTTTGTATCCGTTTCTTATAAAATGGATCCTTCATTGAAAGGTAAACCTGTTGCGGTCTGTCATGCTACTGGGAAAGGCAAAAATAATGGTAAACATTTATCTTTTTTTAAAAATAGATAAGATTTGAATAACTTCAACCATACAAGCCCTTATAAAAAGAATGTATATTTCAAAAAAATTATATAATTTTATATGTTTAAGAAGAATCAGTGTTTATAATGTTCTTGAAGAATGAAATCTAATGATGTAAAGCCTATAAGTTATGTGTAAGTAAGTAAAGAAAAGTGATTTTTAATACAAACAGTCTTATGGCTTATTTCTAGGTAGGACCAAAACAGTTGATACCTACTAGAGTTCTGAAGTATTTAAGGCTCTTATTTGTGCTACTAAGTTTAGTACTAAGTATAGACATTAACTACAATGACTGCGGTTCTGATGATACCAGATTTGACCCAATCAAATTGGACCCTCAAGGGCAGGCCCAAAATATAGTAGGTACCACCTTTTTCCGGACAAATTGTGGCATTTATTTTCATAAAGTACTGTCTTAGAGGATTAAAATGAGCTATGGGGTGTAGTCTAAAGTGAGGGCGAAATTCAATAAATAATTATGGTGTTTGGGGATAGAAAAACTCACTCAGTTCCAATTTTCATAGGCAAGTCAGGAGAATCTTGGTCTGAAATAGCTTCATGCAGTTACCAAGCTCGAAGTAAAGGTGTTAAGAATGGTATGTTGATTTTCAAAGCTAAAGAATTATGTCCAGAGCTTGTTTGTGTACCATATAACTTTGAAGAGTACCGCAATGTTTCACAACAATTCTATGAAATTATATCATCCTATACAAGTAATATTGAAGCAGTGAGCTGCGATGAGGCTTTAGTAGATATTGTGCAGCTAGTAAATGGAGGTGAGTGCAAAAAGTAGTATTTATTGTTGTATACTCTACTTCTAATCTTACAAAGTATAAAGATGTAAAAGATATTCAAACAAGCTTAAGTCATTTTAATAACAAGTTCTATATATTTATTCCTTATTACGGCCCTGAAGTTTCAAACAACGCTTTTTTAATAAACAGGTCACAGCATAAGTTATTTTGACTTTATAAAGAAGTTTTGCCAAAGTGAAATCATTTTTTATTTTTTATTTAGTCAGTTAAAAATGCAAGTTTCCTGAGACATTAAACATTAATTATCCCTATCACGCAATGAACTATTTATTCTTCTTCTTAAATATAATGATTTCTTTTACTTTTAATGTATTATATATTTCTTGTGTTAAAGAGGAGACAGTTTTACAGATAGCTGAAAAGATTCGTAGTGAGATTTACGATACAACTGGTTGTATAGCCTCTTGTGGTATTAGTAGTAGCATACTGGTAGCAAGGCTAGCTACAAAACAAGCTAAACCAAACGGTGTCTGTTATATAACTGACGATATGATCAAATCGTTTATACGTAAGAAACTTCTTTTCTCTTCTGTTGCGACAGTATTTATTTGTGGCTGTAAAATAATTCAGATAATGCTTTTTAGCTGGCATCGTTTTTTGTGAAATCCACCAAATCTTAATCCATTGTGTCCCATAAATGTTTAAACAAAAAGAAGCCTTTTTAGGATTAAGAACTTAGTTTGAGAATTTGAAACTTAACTTTTTAACTAATTATACAGCAAATGAGAAAAACTGCTTTGAGAAAGTTTACTATTATCTGTTATCAAGTTATGAAACTTATATATATATACTAGTGTACTTGCCTATATCAATGTAGGCTGGTGTCACAGATTTCAGAAATACAGGGGTTCACAATTTTGGAAAAACACTTATAAATCTTAAACGAAACAAAATGTTGACATGAAATTAATACTTATAAGTAACTGTAACCAATTAAATTGAGATTAGCTTGTAAAAATAATCCAAAGTCGTTTCGAAATTGTTTTCTTCTTTGCAGATGATAAAAAGGTTGAGGATTTACCTGGAATTGGACGAGTTCAACACAAGAAACTAGAATCGTTGAATATCGCTACATGCGCTGATCTTCAAACATTTAGTCTACTTCTACTTCAGAAAGAGTTTGGTAAGAAAAACGGTCTGAATCTTTACAATCACTGTCGGGGTAAAGATGGAAGACAACTGGAATATGAACATGAGAGAAAGAGCGTGTCAGCTGAAATCAACTATGGCATGAGATTTACTCAAGTAAGGTAACTGCGAGGCTTACCTTTGTTCCGATTGATTAAATATTCAAACTGGTGATAGATTTATGTTATGTATTATTGTAAAAGTAGTAGTGTGTTCCTTGTGTGTCCTTTCCTCGTGAATTTTTAGATTTTGTAAATAATAAATAAGATTTCTTCCCAAAACTTGTAATACAAAATTAAACGTCTTTTCAAAAGATCATGGATCTAAAGATTGGAATATTATTGGACCCCCGGCTTTGCCGAAGGGGTTCTATAATTCAGCTCCATTCGTCTGTGTTGTTGTTTTTCGTCTGTAACATGTTTGTCTCAGAATCCCTTCATTAGTTTTTTCATAGGTTCATAAATGAAAAAAATTGACGATGCCCGATTTTTTTTGAAAATTGTTATTTTCCTTAAATTGGGGTCAAAAGGTCAAAATTGCCCCAAAAATCAACATTCACAATATCTCAAGATCCCTTCATTAGTTGTTTTTTATTTTTTACACGTTAGAACTAAATCAAGACTTCAAACTGGCATAAGTATCATTATTCCTAAAATTCTTGTTTGCAGGGTCATAATTGGGTCAAAATGTCAAATTTGTTGCGTAATCTACCTATCTTTGGAATCGTATATGGAGTTTTCTCTGATTTTTTGCATAAAGTTTAATTAAGGGTCATAAAATCATGACAAGTAAAGGAACCTGATTTTTTAGAAAGTTCCTTGTTTCCATGATTAGAGATACCTTTAAGGTATAAATTGACATAGGTGTGTCATAGTTCTGATAATTCTTGTTTTCGTGTAACTAGGGTCAAAATCTTAGGAACCGTTCATCAGGTTTTGTTAAACTTTCATACATTGATCATAAGTATAGCTGTAAATTGACATAGGTATCATAGTTTTGAAAATTCTTGTTAAATATTTTATTTCCGGGGGTCCATTTTTAATTGATTCCTTGTTTTATACCATGTGTGTCTTTTACCGGAAGTAGCAGCAAAAACACGTTTCTCTAAGTATCAACGCTCTTTAGGTTCATCTATTTCTTCCAAATAAATGAACTTAATTGTGATTATACAATTAGCGATGACTTGTTCTAACTTTATAAAAATGATCTTTTGTAAAACTTTTGATATCTGAAGTTCAAGTCTTATGAATATTATATCTTATTTTACCAGGATACAGAGGTTCATAAGTTTATCCATGAATTATCTGAAGAGGTTGAGAAAAGATTGAAAGAAATTGAGAGATATGCAAGTAAAATAACTTTGAAGGTATAATTTTTTAAACACAACTCTTTCGTCAGGACAAAAATCTTATGTTAAAATTATTTTAATAAAAGGATTATCAGTGTTTACATCTTTTGCAGGAAAGTAAAAGGTTACAGCTGCCTAAGGCTAGCACTTGTACGTGTGTGTTACAGAAAGGTAAAAGGTTATAGGTGTCTAAGGCTAGCACTGGTACGTGTGTGTTACAGAAAGATAAAAGGTTATAGGTGTCTAAGGCTAGCACTGGTACGTGTGATTTACAGAAAGATAACAGCTTATAGGTGTCTAAGGCTAGCACTGGTACGTGTGTGTTACAGAAAGGTAAAAGATTATAGGTGTCTAAGGCTAGCACTGGTACGTGTGTGTTACAGAAAGGTAAAAGATTATAGGTGTCTAAGGCTAGCACTGGTACGTGTGTGTTACAGAAAGGTAAAAGATTATAGGTGTCTAAGGCCAGCACTAGTACGTGTGTGTTACAGAAAGGTAAAAGGTAACAGATGTTTCAGACTGGTACATTATATGTTATTGCTTCCATGAGAAAAAGTCAAAAAAAAATCATATTATAAATATTTGATTTTCTTTTTCCAGCTTATGGTACGTTCAAAAGATGCTTCTGTTGAAACGGCTAAGTTTATGGGTCATGGTAAATGTGAATCGTTGTCTAAATCTCAACTGCTTCCAACGCCCACTAACGACGCTTCTACGCTATCTAAAAATTGTTTAAGTTTATTGCGCCCATTGAAAATACCACCTGCTGATATTCGTGGAATGGGAATTCAAATGACCAACTTATCTGATGGTAATACTGGGCGTTCAGCCACAATTTTTGATTTTGCAAAACCTGCTTCCAAAGAAACATCAGAAAGTTTTACACCCACTACCATAACAAACGTTGCTTGTACTGTCAACAAAAATAACCAAGTGTCAAATCCTTTTATAAAGTTTCAAGCTACAAAATCTTCCAATGCTAGAACTTCAAAAGTGACTAGTCATTTTGTAGCAGATATAATTGGTGATAAAAGTAGCTCTTCTTGTGTGGATGTTCCATTGTTGCCCACGTGGGATAGTATAGTCAACATTGAAGATGGTGCTAAAACTAATGTTGCTATTGCTCATACATTTGAAGTAAGCAGTAAGATTTTATTTTTTTGAAGATATCATAAAGTTCTTTACATCAGTGAAATAAAGTGAAAATAAAGTCTGATAAACTCCTGAAATAAAATATCATATGTATTAATATCTATTGGTTTGTCTTCTTTGTTCACTTTAGAGTGCTCTATATATTATAAAGATAGAGCAATGTATAGAAGGTTTAGTTTTACTTCACCTTCTATATATATTAATATATAGAGATGCAAGCCACTACACGCGGCCTATGTGCGCAACCGAAAATTATTTCTACCAAAAAAACAAAAAAACTGCCTAATAATAAGGAAGCACAGATTGAAACCATAGTATTAAGTAAAAAATAAACAATAGTAGATATCCTTAGTCCTTACACGTCCGTATTTGATTATGGAAACTTATTTTAAGATAACAGACAAAGTCTAAATTTCGTAACGAAAAAGAAGGGATGTTAATTTTTTTTCTGAATCTAAGTTCTTAGAAAAAAAATAGCACTTACGTTTATGTCCATATAGCTCCTGTAAACAAAAAAAACACGAAACACCAGTTCTTAAAAGGACTTATAAAATAAATTTTATGCTAGGTTCTTTATCTTTGCATAGTTGATATTTGCATCGAACTAAATTTCATATCATAACCAGATATGCATTATGTTTGTTTCACCAAATCTTGCGTAAATTGGCTTTTAAATACTATTTTAGACTGTTCCAGACACTTCGCAAAATTTTCTCCGTCAGCAAACCGTGGTGCCCGACATTTTACGGCCCCACCGAATGATTTTATTCACTACGCTCCTGATACGTTTTCTGAAGCTGTTTCTAAAAAAAAAAATTGGTATAAAAATTCAGGACCAAATCTTTTTGGGACCTTTATTGTCATAATGAATTTAATGAATACACAACTCCTAGTTTGAGAACTGTTCATGAATTAGACCTTTTGTCCCAATATCAGATTATTCAAACAGTCATTTATATTCATGTACCTCATAATTAGTTTTGTTCACTTTAGAACAACAGAAATAATTGGGACCCTGCTGTTATTAAAGAATTACCACAAGAAATTCAAGACGAGTTACTCAGCCAACTTCAACCTACCCTCACTCGATCAAGAGATAATCAAAATCAAGTTCATAGTTCTTCAAATAAAACAAGTCCCTCGAAAATTAACAGCCCTATGAAAGGAAAAAGCCCGCATAAGGGAAAAATACCTGTCAAGACATGCAAAGTTAGTCCAGGTAAAAAGAGTGGCAGAGGGCGACCAAGAAAAATATTAGACACAAATAAATATGTTGACATACGAAATATAAGTAAGCCTAAAACCGTGAATAGGCCTGGAAATATTCTCTCTTCTTCTACTGTAGACATGGAGACTTTAAAAGAGTTACCAGAAGAATTACAGCTTGAAATTCTCGCGCAGTTAAAAAATAGTAGCTATGCTACTAGAAAAGGTAACAACGCTAGTTCTCAGATAGTAGGAAAAACTTCAAAACACAAACCTTATAACAATAATAAAGTTGCTATGACTACCAGTAGTTTTAAAGAAAGCTCTGATACATTTCATGGTGATCTAAATGATAATATTTCTGCTAGTCAAGGTAGTAATGTAAGTAACGATTCCGATAGTTGCAGAATAACTGAAGTAAAAATAGTTGTTCAAGATATTTCTAAAACATTGGAAGTAAGAGAAACTCAACAAAACAAGAGTAAAAAGCTCAATGATCAACTTTTACATTACCCGTCACAACTAGATTCATCGTTTTTAAATGCTTTACCAGATAATGTACGAACAGAATTACTTCTAGATATGAAAAAATGTAAACGAGATAAGGAAAAAAAATCAGATAACGCAATGAGAGAAAACAGTAAGGAGGCTAGAGAAAACAATAACAAGGCTAGTGAAAATTTAGCTGAAGAGCAAAAAATCTTAAATGATACTAACACCGAAACGTATACTAACTATGCTCAAGATGTCAGTGAAATGAATTCCGACTCTAACGAAGCTCCCTCTTCATTACATACGCAAGAATCGACACAAAAAGTAAAGACTTCATTGTGTAACGAGACCGTTTCAGTTCAAAACAAACCGGAGTTATCTGTATCCCCTAAAGTAAATGTTTTGAATAAACATACTCCAAGTTTAATGTCTCCATCTCAGCTAGACCAGTCATTTTTAAATGCATTACCTGCTGATATAAGAGACGATGTTCTAAAAGATGCAGAAACTGTTAAACGACAAAAGTTGAATAAAAACAATCTCATCCAACCTTCAGCTAGTAAAACTTCACATTTTGTTGCACCTAAAAGTCTAATTATCAATCCGAAGAAAACTACTTCCAAAGCTCTACCTTTTGATCTTAAAAATGTTACACCTAAAAATAGATTTAGATTAGGTGGAAAACCTGGACCCTCCTCGGTAATACCAACAGAACTTTTATCGCCTTCGCAGTTAGATTTCAGTGTATTAGCAGCTCTCCCTGATAACATCAGAGATGAAGTGCAATCCAACGCAAACAATGTGAAACGAAAACGTTTACGAGCGAATGAGTTGAAAAGAACAGAAGAAGAAAATAAGACAGTGATAGAAGAGAAAACACCTGTTCTCAAAAAACGCTTGATACAAGTGAGTACAAGTCTTACACTCTCCCTCGTCTAGGTTCTTTTACACAAAAATTCAATTTTTGGGGGAAATCAGAGCATTACGGAAAAGTCTAACACTATACAATCTCTGCAGGGAAGAGTGCAAATATTTGATTGTTTAATCAACTTTTTAACATGTTTAAAATGCATTACCTTGGGACATCTTTTAATTCCTTTATATTTGATTTTTGATTTTGTTGACTATAACAGTTTGTATTAAATAGAAAAGCATAAAAAATGGTTATCAAGTTAAAGGTTGAGGATAAATTATGTAGTAGTTGTCGTTAAAAATAACATAAATTTCTCTGAATAATTTATAACTGCACTAAAACCGTTCAATATATTGTTTTTTGTTATTTATTTAAGGTTTTACCTCGTTTCCATGGAATATCAGAAGTAAAAGACGTCAAGTTATTGTTTAAACAATGGGTTACTCAATCTTCGGGTAGCTATGCCTTTTTGTTGAACAGCTTCAGATTTTACATGCTTCCAGCTTGATGAAGGTCTAAAAGTTTGAAATCAATCCATTTTATTAGTAGGGTCTCCCTCCTTCGTTTAAAGAAATTTAAAGTTTCTTCAAGTTGTTATTATTTGTTAAGTTGGATTGGGCACGAAAAGAACATGTATTCTTTCATTCTTGATTCCGGAGAAATTGTTTTAAGGGACAAAATTGTTGAATTTACTAATAGTCAAATAGATATGTTCCAATAGACTAATATTTTTGTTTTTTCCGTGAGTTTCCGCAAAACTTTTCTTGTAAAAACAAAGACTATAATTAGTGTAAAGTTCTAATAAAATCAATAGCAGGTAGGACATTGGTTGATAATATCTTTGTAATCAACACACAAAACAATTTGGTACATAATATGATTGCTCACTAAAGTAATCTTTGTATTTCAAAGAAGGGGATATATTTCATTTGTTACATCAGGGTTATGGTTACATTAACTCGCAGCGACGTATTTATTATTCAACTATATTTTATTGTGATTATGTATTGTAGAACCTTTCATTGAAGACGTGGAGGAAGTGGTAACATATTTCAAACATCTTTTCTCATCGCATAATATGGAAAATTTATTAATTTTCATAAAATTTCTTCGACGGTAAGAAACACTTTTGGTCCTTTTGACTTTTTTGTAATTTTTTATGAAAGTGAAGAAGTATAACTTGAGAGGAGAGTGAACCTTTTCTACTAATTGATTTATTACTTTACTATTTAATTTCGTAATGAAAACATAAGGTTAGATATTTGTTAAATATTATGTGTAATTTTTCATGTGTAAACTTTAAAACTAAAACTAGTCCGGTAGAAAATTAGGTTTACCTAGAAAAAAATTATATAAAGACATATTATATACCGTTGGAAAGCTCATTCTTTCAGCTTTTCAATGGTGGGTTTTGTCATTTTTTTTCATTTGGGGAAAAAAAGTTATGTCCCGAAACGTGACGATTTTTATTTACAATGTTTTTGGCCTAAAAAAAATAACAAAAAAAAACCCCAAAAAAATCGAAATTTCAAATTAGTTTTAAAATTAAATAAACTATACCATTGAAAAGGTCTTAAAAAACTATATAAAAGACATTTAAGTGGATATATCGAAAATCCTAACCGATTTTGAAATAATCGACTTCAAAGTCACAGTTTTTACTGTCGTTTCAAAATTTTGCCATTTTTAAACCTTTATAGCTCAAAACCGGTAAGGATATTAGATATATCCACTTAAATGTCTTTTATATAGTTTTTTAAGACCTTTTCAATGGTATAGTTCATTTTCTTTTAAAACTTATTTGAAATTTCGAATTTTTTTTTTTTTTTGTTATTTTTTTTAGGCCAAAAACACTGTAAATAAAAATCCTCCTGTCACGTTTCCCCAAACGAAAAAAAAATGCCAAACCCACCACTGAAAAGCTGAAAAAATGAGCTTTCCAACGGTATATAATATGTCTTTATGTAAATTTTTTCTAGGTTGACACTTTATTTGGCGAAATTCTACCGGACTAAACCTATTCTCGGCTGGAACTAAATTTACATAATTGAGAAGCAGCGTTCGTACTTTTTGACCTTTTTCACAAAAATTTGTACCGCGAAATTTTTCAATTTTTAATGCGAAATTTTTACGATGAATTTTTTTTCTGACTTAAAAGACTTGATTAGCTAGGTTTGGTCAATTTTTATCCTGGTATTACCCTTAAAACTAAAAGTACTTTGAAAATTAAAAACTTTCAAAAGTCCTTTTTCGAAATAATTATACACACGAAACTTGATATGATAAAGCGAAGTGCGAAAGTTTACCCCGCGAACTTTCTAAACATTGCTGATCGCGAAAGTTTATACCGGCGAATTTCATAAATTTTGCGGTTGTAGCGAAAGTTTCTCACATTAAACCAGTGAACCAATCAAAATCTCTTTGATGTAGACCACCCTACACACTTTCCGTAAAGAGGAACATAAAACCTCAATAATTTCAATTTTATTATAATTCACATTTTGCTTTTATCTGCTGTAATCTGATATAGCAATCCCATTTATAAGTTTCTCGTGTCCAATACTTCCGCTTAGATATTAGATCATTTCATAATTTAACATTTTAAACATCCATGTGGGAACTGAAAAACTAAACTTACAACATAATTTAGCTTACACCTCTTGGTAAATAACTGTTAGTTGCATTTATATTATAGGCTACACTTCCATTGGTCTTTAATCGCCACATTTCAAATGACGTAAAATTTTGATAGATTAACTGTTTAGTTTAAAAAGTAGAATGCTATAAAATCAAATTAAAATTGAAATCCGTTGCAAGTTACCATGGTTATCGTAAACATTCAACCTGCTCGCAGGCTAGCTAGAGTCTGTCATTTGCAATTTATTAAACGCTTTTGTTTCAGGTTATGTGGGCAAACTGACGCATGGCGCACTGCATTTAATATCATTTCTCGTCAAGTACAAGGAACAATGAAAAGCAAATACAATGGAACGTTACCTATTAAGTTGTTTACAATCACGTGACTAAGTTTAAAAAGGTCGAACAATAGTACGGAGTTGTGTGGGTTGGCGACTGAGTGTTGACGTAATGACGTAATGAAATATATGCACTTGATGCCCGAGAACACCTCTACTAATAGCGTAGTCGTTCAAGTAAAATGCTGGGTAAAATCGGGCCTGCACCAATTATTCGCCCAAATTTCGCGAAAATTAATGCTTGCGAAAATTGATCCCCTTAAGGTACGTTTTTACGAATAAACTACGAATAAACTCGCATGAAATTTGAACAAAGAGGATTTAGCATCTAGTCAGTTATTAAAGTTATTTCAAACATTTGGGTAGTATATGTATTTTTTGTTGTTGATGACCATCTAGTTTTTATTAATCCTTTTTATTAATCCATCGAAAAATATGTTAATTAAACATTTTATTACCCATAATCCCTTAAGTTCCCATATACTGCTAAGCTGTTAAACGTCTAATTAAATAGAAATGTCGCTCAATCAAAACTAATTATTAGTACTTTAGTTTCGGGTTACAGGATAATGTTCCCTTAATACTTTTATTCAGAGAGTTATTAGTTTTAGCGGTTCTCTGCTGACTTTCTTTTTTGCTTCCCTGTTAATCACTTTATTGAAGCCTTTTTAAATAGTGGGTGCCAAATCCATCTTGTTTGGTATCCAAAGAAGGCAGCAGGGGAGGATTTTTGTTAAGATTCTTTATTACTTGGTAAGCGAAACAAATTTTTATGTTTACTTTCCCTACTATTTTTCATATTCAGTTTGCTGCTAATAATGTTCGATTAGAAAATACTTTCATTTATGCGTATAACACCAATTTACCGTATCCCCCATTATGAATGAATTTACTGTATTACACCAATTCGCCGCCGTTATGAATGCTTAAATTTCAGAACAAATATGCGATCCTCGTCAAAAAGTAACCCTTGTCTAAAATTTCATTACTTTGTTCTCAACAATCAGACCAAGTTGCATGGATGTTCAAAATGTGGCATAATGCTCTTTTTCCATTCAGGGGAAATCCTTCTGTGCAGCTGCAAATCAATGTGAATATAATGTGAAAATTTGTACATGTCAACACTGATTCGAACTGATCGGGGGTTGAAGGGTTTTAATTTAAAAATTGTTTTAGGTTGCCTGCAACATCAATGATGATGGTGCCTTCAATGACTCCTATCCTATGATTTATCCTAAAGAATTAGAACTTAAGT
>JAYJMI010012123.1:0-12901 GCA_036873855.1 Sarsia tubulosa
GGACGGACGGACGGAAGGACGTATAGGACTGAATTTATAGGACTCCACCGGCAAAGACGTGAGTCCAATAATGCATTTAGGTTGGCATAATTTATTATCACTTAAAATCACACAAAACTGCTTTTTGTTTTCTTTTGTTTAGTCAATTTAAAGTTTGAATATTTCAAAACTGCGCATCATTAAAATTGGCTTAAACTTTTACAGGACACTACTGACCTAGTAACCCAATATCCGTAAGGATGGCCAAAACTTGGCTAGGTGAATGAAGATGTATCACGAAGAGCATAAAGCGACAAAATGTTATTTCCTAAACTTCAATAATCAAGGGGTTTTTAAAATTTATTCAAGTGACTTATTAAATAACACTATATTAATAAGATTAAACAAATTTCCTTCTTTTTAATGAAAAAGAGGTTGCTATGGTTAGAACTTTTTTACATACTTGTCTAATATAGAATAAGCTAAAAGCCCTTTTTTATAATATTTCTAGATTTACAAACAAATATCAACATCAAATTTGCTAAAACCTAATCAATGAAGAAGTTTAAAAGTAATGAATTATTTTTCATCGAAAAAATTGAAAAACTCTCAAGTTTTTTCAGCAGACAACTGAAGCAGTGTCACAGCAGTAACAGGTGGAATTATTAAAGACTAAATATTTTTCTTCGTATTCAATTGTAACAAGAAAATTGGCTCCTGCATGTGTTCTTCTTCTAACTCTTTTTTTATGATTAATAAATCTTTGATTTTGTTTGTTACTTAATGCTTGTTCTTCTAATGTTCTATTTCTACTAAATTCTTCTTGTTCTACTTAATGCTTGTTCTTCTGCTTGTTCTTCTAATTCTTTTTTTATGATTAATTAATCTTTGATTTTGTTTGTTACTTAATGCAATTATGATTTTTTAAATTGGTTTTGACGTTTACTAAAGTAGATCATTTTGTTTCATTTAATAAGTAAGTATATCATTTTTTTTCAGATATTCCAATTTACAGGCATTGACTTTCGAAATCTTTTTTATATAGTTAATATAATTGGTAATATTTGAGATTGTGTTTCGGCTAGTTGATGTTCTATCAATATGCATGCATCACCGGACAACAAACTTTCATTCAAAAACAATCTTGAGAATACACCTCTTTAGCGTAAGAGCTACCATTTTTAATTTAGCTATTTGCTCCTCCAGTTTGGTACTCAAACCTCTCAGTAAGTAAGTTTTAAAGTTTTAAAACTATGTAACAGCTAATCAGGTAAATTTAATACTAGTATAAAAAAATGTTTCTAAAATAATACCAATTAAACTCGCCAAGCAGCACTCGTCATTTTGATCGGCTTATAACTTTTTTAATGTTTCATTAAACGTGGTTATAATCATAATCATAAAATATAAAATCATGTTTTTTTTGTTAACAAATGGGCAGAATAATAAAACATAAAGACATAAGCAAACCACCTGATTACTCTGGTTAGGAAGCAAACTTTTAAGATTAAAACAAGTGAAGTAGAGCTTTACATGATATAAGTGTTCTTTTAGGGAAGGTCACAGCCAATCCTTCTAGAAAATGTTCCGAAGATATTTACGTTGATACTTTCAATGAAGAATGTAAAGGCCGTTTTCCACTAACCGCGAGGTCTTTATTTCTCATCGCTAACTTTTTATTTTTATTTTAAATCCCAATTCAAAATACACAATTAAAAGTCGTTAAACTTAATAGTTAGCGATAAAAATAGTGCCCTCACAGATGAGTGGAATACGGCCTTTAAAGGTTTTGTTTTTAATTGTTTAGTTACTTCAGGGTTGCTTTTGCATTAGACTAATTTTAGTTGTTCAGTGAATTGGATAAAAATATGAAAGACAAACGAAAATGAAGATGTGCTAATTATGTATTATTTCTTTAATAATTTCTGAAACTTTTCTCTAAAGAATATGTAAATACGCAAAATCAACGTTGGGATTGTATCATAAGCATATTATTTCTTTTTTCTACTATTGCTTCCTCTAATTTATAATTTCTTATTGCTTAAAACAACAAAATATTATATAAGAGGATACATTTCTATTGTTCTGATGCTTGACGTAATGGCTGTAAATTTTGTAAATATACTCTAAATTACTCTGCCGGCGAGGATTTAATGAGGATTGATTTTACAAGGAGATATCGGCCTTAATATCTTCAGTAAAAAGTGCTGTTTTCGACGATTTTACAATAAGTCGATTTTTAAACCAAGTATTAAGTAAAATATTGATACACTTTCAGCAATTTATTTTCTCTATATACTATGATGTATTTTTCTGTAATTTAGATTTAAACTGCTTGATTTCGTTTCTTGTTTCTAATTTTTGCTTATAAAATAACTTCCAGCATCATTCTTTTGTAGTAAACGTTTTAAAAAGAAGTCATTAAATTAACAAAAGGACTATTACATTATTGTCGATCCTCCTTAAAACGTTCTTACTTATAACATGCTTATAATGATGGATGAAAGACAAGAAATATGAGACCTTTTCTCATATGAAAATAGCAAAAAAATATATTTTTCTAATCACTAACAATTGCAAAGGATCCATACACATGCAAAGTAAGTAATAGACCTTTCAAGGCCAATGGACGCAATAACCCACGCAATAGTAGAGTTGGACTTTGAACTCTATCTCGTACTTTAAATGTATTTTACACGCAGTACCCAGTAGAGAATAGAAACAAAAATATAACGATAAAAATTGAGGCTATAAATTGAAACTAAATTGTAAAGCTTATAGATTGTGAATTACTTTTAAAGTACTTTTATACAGTATTGCTTTAGTTATAAATAAAGATACAATATAGAGAGACCTTCAAATCCGCACTCTCTAATTAAAATAAATAACTTTACATAAAAACTTTAGGTGATTCGAAAAATCAATCAAGCATGGACAAATTCAAAACAAAATGTTGAAAAGAATTATTATAGTATATATAGTAAAGATAGTATGGATAGTGAATGGTTGATGGTAAAGATAGTAAAAGTACTAATTATACTAGCCTATTTAATAGTCTAAATACTTTATAATTATCGCTACAGAAAATTTGCCGTAAACTAACTCGGCGCTATACTTCCAAATCTTATTAAAAAGAAGACTCTAGTCTATAATTATACTAAAGTTAGTACATGAAGCATATGAATGGAGTTATAAGATGAAGTAGTAAAGACGTATAAGATATACTTATGACCCAATACGTGGATATCAGTCAACGATTTGGCAAAGCTTGGCCATGAGAAGAACTTTTTAGCTAATTTATGCTAAATGGCAACGTCTATAAAATTGTAAAAAAATCAACTCAACCAAAAAAAATTCAAAAAAAATTCAAATATCAAAAATGAAATAAAATAAAAATTGCAATGAAAAAATAAAAAAATGAAATTGAAAACATTAGTTGAAATAAAACTGAAAACAAAAACACATAAAAGCGAAACGGAAAATGAAATGATAATAAAATTGCATTATTTTAGCCTTAAATGTTAAATTGCAGCGTCATCCTAAATATTTTTATTGATCAGCGGTCTGATTCGTATACTACATATAATTAAGAAAATTTTTAATGTAATTTAGGCATATGAACATGTTGACTCATTGTGCAAGAACGATTAGTAGGCTTTTTGGACTATTATGTGGTGTCATTAATTACCCAGTGGGCAAAAAAACGTTAAAATAACGTTAGAATAACGTTCCATGGGAACGTTAGAATAACGTCATTCTATGGTCATTTTTGCACATTATGCTAACGTTAGCGCCGAACGTTAGAATAACGTTGGTAAAATGACGTTAGAATAACGTTATTTTAATGTCATTGTTACGTTCCACTAACGTTAGAATTACGTCATTATAGGGTCATTGTTACGTTCCAATAGAATAAAGTCATTTTACGGTCGTATAACGCTCCTAATACGACCTCAGAATACCATTATTATTTTAGTGGTTTTATCAAAACAAAATAAAGGAACTTTGCGATTATAAATAAATAAAAAATACTTTCTTACAATATTTAAATTCCATCTTTCAAAAACTCCTATTAAAGGTACAGTCCCGCGCAATTTATTTTTCAAGATAGAGTAGCCTTTTCATTTAAAGACAACGCTCGAGTGTTTTGAAGAACCATTTCAAGTTAGTTCCAGAGGTACTTTATGTTTTTGTTTCAGTTAATGTCGTACGTCATGTCGGATTTTCCTAGTGCTTGTATTCTACTTTTTTACTAAACTTTGCTGCATGTTTTTTTCTGTATAGCATTTAAATCACATTCTTTTGTTGTTAACTTTATCTTTGATATATGTTTGTTCTATAGTCTTTATATTCTTTTACTACAAAAGTAAAAGCTTCCACTTTGCTCTCTCTGTTGTGTCTTTGGTCTTTTCGGTAAAAGCAAAATGGCGGTTGTCTCGCTTATTTTCAATTTGAAAACTTATTTTTATACGGCAACAGCGACAAAACCTAAATCATGTATACATAATCTAGGTTTTTAAAAAGTCATAACTTAAAATGTATTTGTAGTATAGAAACGAAATTTTGGGAATATACTAAGTTTTTATAGCTCTTTACGATAAGCAAGTAAAATTTTGCGCGGGACTGTACCTTTAAAATTACACTTTTCACGAATAATCACAAATAAAGCGAAAATTGTTTGTAAACGATCCGAGGCTTAACCCTATTCACACTGGGCTTTTAGAGGAATTTTTCACCGAGGAGGATGGATTCTGGGATCCGAGCAAATCCAATAAAAAGTGCAAAATATACTCTATATGGGCAATAAATTACTGTGTCATTTACAAACACAAAAATATCAACTAAAATATCTATGCAGTGAAGATAGGAGAAAAATCAATATAGTAGAAAAACCCAGCACTAAGTTTTGTTTAGATTAGAATACACACGATTTGCAAAGATTAAATGTATTTATCAATATGAAAAATGTTGTATTGTGCAAATAACTTAATGGTAAATGAAATCACGAGAAGTTTGATGATAGATGACATATTGTCTTATTTATTTTTTTATTCATTTATTTATATCATCAAACTTCCCGTGATTTCATTTACCATTTATCAATATGATTTTCAGTATTTTATGGAAAATTAATCATGACCTTACAAAATTATTATTTATAGAAATTCATCTAAAAAAGTCTTTTTTAAATTAATACATTATCAGGTAAAAAAAATTGAAAGTGAGGGTCTTTAACAAAAAAACTGCTTGGTTGAATAAATTGAACACGAGAGTCTTTAGTAACAACAAAACTTCTTGGTCGAAAAAATTGAACCTGAGAGTCTTCAGTAAAAACATAACTTCTTGGTCTTGAAAAACTAGATACTACATGGATTCAAACAGGCTGGTTTCCATACTGTCTCCTTCCTTCCCCCGCAACCTGGTCGATCAAGTGCTGTTTTGTTTTCATAATGATAGCCATAGCATCTTTTATATCGCGACTTCAATGCTATTTGTGAGCCTCTACATTGTACATGCTAGCGTAAAAAAAATATATGATAACAATTAAGATAAATTAAGATAGAGTAGCTTATAGGTACTTGGTGCATTAACATGCGTTAGATATAGTTATCATGGCTACCTTAAAAGTGCAGTCAAAACAAGGCATCCATTGCTAATAGAGCACTGAATATTTTTTAAGAACTCATATACAGAAATAGCTACAATTTTACTAAAAATTCAATCTTACAATCAATCTTTCATAAAACTGAGGTCATTTTAATGTTATTATGTATGGTACGGTCCCCTAGTTTTACAAGTAAGAAAAAGATACAAGAGAAGCAAGAAAAATTAACTTAGCATTGATCTTTTGTCCCCCTTACCACTGAGGTTTAATTTTGATGATACGTAGTTAGTACAGAGCAATCTAGATTAAACAACAAAAATAATATGCTTAAAAACATATTATGTAACAGGACTGATTCACTGAAGATTTATTTTCCACTTTTATTATATTACAGTATTAGTGAGAGGGCTAGGGGGGTTCAGCCATGTGAGTCAGAGGGACAATGTTTGATTGTTCTTAATATGTTCATATATGACCCACGTTTAAAAAAAATGTGTTTGCCAATAGTAAAAATAAATGCTTTATTTGAATCATGTTCGAAGTTATTTTTTCATATCAGGTTTGGAGATATTTGCATTTTAAGGACTAAGAACAGTCAAACATTGCCCCTCTAACCCCCATGGTTGACCCCTATCTTCCTGACTATGAGGATATTGAACTGAACAGATATTGAGACGTGATCAGCATATGTGAGATAGTTCAAATATGGACACTTTCATTGAAAATACAATAATGCCTTTCGCTAGCCTACAATATAGACCAGGGTTTTTCTTCTGACCAAAACAAAAATTCTCGTAAAATCGTACTAGTTCCCATTCTTATTTTTATAATTTTATCGTCACGGCAGGCTCAATTCTACAAATGAGGGGCAGCGTTTTAAAAAGGGCTTGAAGTAGAATTTTCTTGAAATTTTTTTAAAGGTAAACTAGAGTAAAAAAGGGCTCTTTTTAGTAAATTTGTGTATGGGCAGCGTCAGATATTCAGGCACTCTTTATGGCCAGAATAGGCCCTGCACGGTCTGACGAATTTTTCTGTGAATGTGCATAGACCAAGCTTTAGCGTGCTCTATATTCGTAGGGTAACCTTAAGCATGCAAAAATAAATACTTTTTAAAAATCTTACACATAACACACATTGTAAATCTAAGCTAGTTAATAAATCAATAAAGATAGGAGCTTGATCTCTTATGCTCTTTGAACTACTAACTATGTAAATTAAGATTTAATAGCTAATTCTCACCAGTCTTTTTTAAGTTTCAGATTAGCACTTTAAAGCACAGCTAGGCGATTAAATTCATCATTGTCAATGGCCTCTACAGTATAATGTATCCAAATTTTTCTTGTCGTTTGTTGCTACTTTAACTCTATTTCGCATTACACGAGTTTGTATGTATGTCCGTAGAAGATAACTGTTGAAATTCTATGGAAAGAGTATATATATTGCAGTTAGTACATACAAAATTGTTTGAATTAAAAAACAGTTATGACCTTCGGCTTCAAATGAAGAAAAATGATGATTCATACCTAACACATGCTTTATAGGAGTATAATATAACATGATTTCACATTTACAACTTTTAAGCAACATCAAAGGATTTCTGCATAGTCACAAAAAATTGTAGAAAAAACAAAGAAAAGACTTAATTTTAAGCAAGCGAAAAGACGTGAACTCGTTACCCCCCCTAATAAATCTTTTTTTACCAAATGAAAAAGTACGAAAAAAATCAAAAAAAATCTGTTACGTCCTTGGACTATATAGTCTACCCCCACCCAAATTAATTGCGAGTTTACAAGAGTACTTTCGCGTTACTCAGAATAATGATAATAATGATGAATAAATATCTTATTGATCACAATAAGTCTTTGTGTAACATTTTGTTCCTATACTAATGTGTCAGAGAAAAAGCAATAAACAAAATTAAAGGTACTTATGCACGTAATTTTCAAAAATAAATATCCTATTGTTGATTACCTCAATAAAAAGAAGAAGTAACAATGACGTTAGAATAACGTTTGATGTCGGCTGGGTAAGCAAAAGCAAAAATAAAATAAAAATTAAACAGTATTTTTTGTAGAAAGATGTATATTATCAATATTCTTTTAAAGATGTATGAATCTCTAGTTATTTATTTGGAGTTGTTATTTAAAATAAAAGTTACTTTGAATTTTCAAAGAAAACATTCGTTAATCGTGTTGAGAACAAGGAGTGACGCTAGATGACACAAGACCACACTCAACTATATACCCAATATAAGTGAATATTTTGTAAAACCATTTTAAAAACATGCTATACACCTTCAAAGTTATTTTTTGAGAAGATGAAATATTCACTTACTTAATATTCAATTTGACGTCGTGACGTCATAAATGCGCCACGCAATTTACCGTAAATATCCACCATTATGGATTTTTAAACTTAAATTTTAGAAAAAATGAATGCAATATTTCGAATCCTCTTCAAAAAATATGTCTTCTTACAAAATTTACCAGTTACCAGTCTCCTTTCATCCTCTAAGTATATATTTTTAAATTCTTAACTTTTTTTGTAGTGATTAAAAAATAACGGAAATTTGCACATAGTCTTATTTTTCGACAAGGAATCCATATTTTTCATTTGTTTTACATATAAATTACTAATAAAAAAAGTTCAAAATGGCGGATTCCTTACGGTAAATAGGTGAAATGTCAAAAATTTGTTTATAAAAGTGCTGATGTCGCCAATTTTAATTTTATTTTAATATACACGTAGGTATAATACATCTGTATTTCCTGATACTTTCAAGTTTTTTTTACAAACAATAACAAATTTCTATCAGCAACAATTTGTCAAATGAATAAAAGAATAATAACATACAATTTCTGCTGAGAAAGAAATAGTATTAGTATCAAATTTATAACCTACATTTCATATTAAAATAAATCATACAATTTTCGAATTACTCGTCAAAAAATAAGCTTATATACAATCAGGAGATACAATCAGGAAAAACGTTATAGGAATATATAAAACGTATGTATTTAGGGGATAAAAGAGGCTGGACACTATTTAAAGATATAAAAAACATTTTTAAGTTCATGTCTCACGATAAATATGTGTATTGAAATAACAAATTCATTTATTCATAAGACTAAAGATTGATTTCGTTCTCTACCTATGTATACTTTTTCTTTGCTCCATAACGGTTTATCTCTACATAGTTTTGTTGTACCAAACCATTTTCGTGGCATTAAAGTAAGATTAAAAGTCTTTGTCGAGAACGGACATTTCTTTGTTATTGGAGTTATAACATACGATTTGTTGTTATTGTTTCTATCTTTTTCAAATTTTTCATGAAACATTTTCATTTCTCTATGATAAGTACCATGTAAACTAAGATATTTATGGCAGATATCTTTTGTATTTTTAATTTTAGCAGAATAAGAAGCTTCTTTATGGTATATTCCTGAGTCTTGAAAAAATGTAACGTTAGTTGATTTCTGTATATCAACAAGCCATAAGGCTATTGCTTGATCTCCATATTTATGACACACCAAAGTATCATATCTTTCCATGAATATATCGAATAAACTACGGCTAATAATCATAAACCCTTCGTCAATTCTTACCATGCCAACTGTAAGAAGAAAATGTATACAACTTTTTGAATAAATTTAATTTCGAATCCTAAGCTATGTTACCATACCATACAATGCATAAGTTAACTGAGCCTGATCTACCTTAAAGAACGAAGATATTTTTGCAGGAAGAAACTTTTGCGGGAAAATATTTTCGCAGAATTTATTTTCGCGATTTAGTACCAAGATGGTACACACTGAGATACACTATATACTATAGTACTGTACACTGAATACTATAGTTTCCACACAAATAAGGGAAACTATAGTATTCAGTGTACAGTACTACAGTATACAATGTATTTCAGTGTGTGCCATCTTGGTACTAAATAGCGAAAATAAATTCTGCGAAAATATTTTCCCGCAAAAGTTTCTTCCTGCAAAAATATCTTCTTCCTTTAAGGTAGATCATTCTTGTCCCAAATCGCGAAAATAAATCCCGTAAAAAACAGACACAAAAAAACAAGTTAACGTTATGTAGAATTTTCATTCCAGCCTAAGTTATTACTAGAGGCATTTTTTTGGGTGCTAGTTTTTTTTTTCATTCATGACATTCATGACCTATATTTGACCTGTGCTTTCTTTCTGACGTGAAAAAGACTACTTGCTAAACATCTGCTAGAAAATGCAGGTCAAAAACCGCGAAAGTTTATCCCATTAAAGTATCGCAATGACGTAAATTTATGTTAACCAAATCTCACTAAAGCTAAAGTTATTGTTGTGTATCAATTAACCATTTTACCTAATCAATTAAATAACACAATAAAAAGATAACAAGTAAAAATTTTGTATTACCTATTTGAAGCTCATTGCTTTATTTATTATTAAACTGTATGCCCGAAAAAACGTTTTTCAAAATACTAAATATTTTTAAAGCTACCAGACTATCTATGTCTTATGCCTATGAGTAAGCAACTTTAACTTCAAACTACAAAACGAACCATAATCTACGCAGAAACATTATGAAAATCCAAAATAACAAAACTTGTTATAACGACAGTTTTTTCTCACCTTTAAGGCAATGCATAAAACCCCATATCATCGGATTTTCTTTATTTCTGTATGGTAATTCGTAAACTAAACGATCGAAGCACAAATATTGATCATCGTCAATACGTAGCATAAAATCAAAATCATATCTATCATATATCCATTTTATTAACTTGTAAAATCTATATGCAAAGTTGTGTCCGGCATATGTCTCCAATACAACCAGATCCTTGTTTAAATTATTTTCTTCCGTTATTTTTGTTTTTTCATTTATATTAATATTTTGTCCTTCATTGTCTAATCCGTCAATTATGAATTTACAAACTGCTATGGTGTGTTTTTTACAATATTTTAACCATGTTGTTCGTATAGCATTTCTACGATTTTCGTATGTCAACGCAGAATATATTGCAGTAAATAACATCACTTTATGCCTTTTGCTTTGATTTGTTTGCAATGGGCCGTTTAACATGTTTTCATCCAATGATTTGATTGTTATATTGAATATTTTAAAGTCGATTCGTAAACATATGGAACACGAATAAATGATTATTAATGTCATAACTATAATGATTTTTTTATGGTCAGCGAAAGTCATTATTCCGTAGTATTAAAGAATATTCGTATAAATATATATCTTATTCTACCATCTCATTTCTTCTTGATTAAGTAATCTAAAATACGAAAACAAAAATTTGCTATAGAATGACCAAGCATAAAATTTTATTAGAAGAAATTATAAGAAACTATTTATTTTGTCGAATGTGTCCTAACTACTCCATTGAGTCTCAGATGTTATAAGCAACGCAAAAGAACTAAACACCCTGACAAGTTTCGTTTTAGGTGTCATTAAATTTTGTAAAGAATATACCATCATTATCCAATTTATTTTAACGGACATACCTACAAATGGTAAAAAAATAGATCAATGAAAACATGTACTACTTAAATAAAACACTAAAAAAAAGGATTCTGTTACAGAGCAGAGTAACAGACTTGGTACTTCGTATCCAGTACTTTTATTAAATTATGGAATGACTCATTGCGAATTGCGTATTACTTAAATTAAAACTAGAAACCATTACAATACTTTTATTAAATTATGGAATGACTCATTACGAATTGCGTATTACTTAAATGAAAGCTAAAAAACATTACAATACGAGAACCAGAAAATATCTGTTGAAAATAGTTAAATAATCTCAATGTTTTAATTGAAACAAGTTGTTAGAGATAAAGGGATTGACCAATTTATGTGGTAAATGAATTAAACTCTTAAACGCAAATTATAACATATAGTAAAAATGTAAATTTATAATATAGTCCCATCAGGAATATGACACTAGAGTCATATTCCTAGTCCCAGTTAGTAACAGCCGTTACAACATGTGTAAGTTATGTTATTAACAAAACGCTTATTTAATTGTACTAATGAAGTTTTATTCTCTTTTATAGTTTTGAAGGTCGTTCTGAGATCAATAGAATTAGGTGTTTGTAACTAACGTTTGGAGGTCGTTCTGACATCAATCGTATTACGTATATTAATTTACTTGTGGATGTCGTTCTGACACTATAAGTATAGTGTTTCTAAATTACTTTTGAAGGCCGTTCTGACATCATTCGTGTTACGTGTTTCTAGATTTGGCTCATCTAGAATTATTTTACAGGTTTGCTTTGCCGTTAATAGTGTTTAGTGATAGCGCAAAGCTAGTTATATAGTGTAATTAGTTAATAACCGTGTGATCTCTGATCTTGAACAGATTATCTCCTGTTTATCAAAGGCTGAGTACGAAAGGTGTATATTTGGTTTAGTTTATCTGATTACAATAACAGTATTCATTACATAAATAACCACAATCTACCTTTTGTAACAATGGAGGCACTTTGCCCTGAAATTAAAAAACGTAAGATGTTTTGTTTTCGTTTTTCAATTTTTCATTACCAACCGGAGGAGATATAAACACAGGCGTTTTTATTTATTTTCTATTACGGTTACGTAGTTGACATTTTTTTTATTTTATACTTGATTTTTGATTCAATTTTTAGAAGCGTGTTAAGCTTCATTTTATTTAATATATATCGTTGCATTGTTTGTATGACAGCAGCGTTTGCGAATCAGCGAAATTTTATTGGCAGTTTTTATTGCACTTTGATGCACTTTTTGCGAAGTCCTAAAGAAAAAGAAAAGATTAAAGTAGAACTTAGTGCGCTATACATTATACTGTTCATAAGAAATAAGAATAGAACAGTAGCATCTCGCAGTAATATTGGTATACATTTTGATTGTATGCTATTTTAGATAAACAAGTTTTGCAACCTTGTTATTATTACTTTTTTTTTATTTTATATTTGTTTTGTTTTGTTATATTTCATAAATTGCGCACACTAGGTGCGTAGAAAGAGATTTTTCTGTTAAAAAAATTAGTGTCAAACTAAATTTGGCATTCTTTTTAAACTGTACTAAGATAAATTTTTTTGTTTATTTTTATTCATTTTAGTTTGCATTTTCTCTTATTAAATTTTCAGTAAGTATATATTTTGATTTGATTTAATTTTTCTCTGATGTTTTAAATAGTTTGACGTTTTCATACTATTTAAAGACATTTTGATAGTCTGACGTTTCAATTCTATTGAAACATGAAGCTACAAATGAAGGGAGAACTATGTAATTAACTTCTTTTGTACCATCCGCGATTCGATCTGTCATTAAGTT
>JAYJMI010012234.1:8316-18863 GCA_036873855.1 Sarsia tubulosa
TATTTGTTCACTACAAGGGGAGTACCCAGGGTTATTTGTTCACCACAAGGGGAGTACCCAGGGTTATTTGTTCACTACAATGGGAGTACCCAGGGTTATTTGTTCACCACAATGGGAGTACCCAGGGTTATTTGTTCACCACAAGGGGAGTACCCAGGGTTATTTGTTCACTACAAGGGGAGTACCCAGGGTTATTTGTTCACCACAAGGGGAGTACCCAGGGTTATTTGTTCACTACAATGGGAGTACCCAGGGTTATTTGTTCACCACAATGGGAGTACCCAGGGTTATTTGTTCACCACAAGGGGAGTACCCAGGGTTATTTGTTCACTACAAGGGGAGTACCCAGGGTTATTTGTTCACTACAATGGGAGTACCCAGGGTTATTTGTTCACTACAAGGGGAGTACCCTGGGTTATTTGTTCACCACAAGGGGAGTACCCTGGGATACTTGTTCACTACAAAGGGAGTACCTAGGGTTATTTGTTCACCACAATGGGAGTACCCAGGGTTATTTGTTCACTACAATGGGAGTACCCAGGGTTATTTGTTCACTACAATGGGGGTACCCAGGAATAATCTTTACACACTTTTACAGGAGTAACAGTAACCATCTGTTAAAAATTGAAGTCAGGTTCTATACGCAGTGTTAACCACCGTTACACCAAAAATACGGAAGTATATTCAGTAGGGATGGCTAAAAAGCACTTTTATAAAAATTCATTCAAGCACATATGAAATTCAAAAGATTAAAATTAATTCCAAAAGCAGCTAAAAAACTAAAGTTACCAAGCAAAAGTTTTTACATGGGATAAAGCACTATGTACATGTCTGTTATTTAAATTACATCAATTCAAGAACTATGTGAATGTCTGATACTAGAAACCTCTATGGCGTCATATGCGTCATTATTTACACCAATAAAATGCGGCGTAACAAGATAGATCTGCTTCTTTGAAACTATATTCTTCACAGTGCTCATGTTGGATTTAACAGACGCCCTTCTACTGATCAACAACGATTTGAAGGTTCGTCGAAAGTCTCTGCTACCAAGAGCGTAACAAAAGGGGTTGATGGTAGAGTTCAAATAACAAAACATGTAGCTAAATTCCCAACCAATCTTAGGAATACATTCAGGACAAAATGGCGTCCATACAGCAAATATATGATAGGGTAACCATGTGATAGCAAATGCTAAAAATATACTACTCAATAATTTCGCTGTTTTCTTTTGTCGTAATAATAAAGTTATCTTACTGAGATGGAATTTTTTATATTTTGACATGTGTGTTTGTGGTTCGGATTGTATTCTCCTTCGTTGGGATCTTGTGTAATTACTTAATTTAATGACGTTACGGTTACTGCTTTGTGCTCCCTCGGTTTTACTTCGTTCACGCTCTGTCGGTGATTTCGGTAGATTTTCTGAGAGATTCCCGAGCTCTCGTTCACGAGTTTTAACAAGAAAGAATATTCTCAGATAGACTAATAGCATGATGAGCACAGGAACATAGTAAGCAGCTAGAGCTGTGATGATAGCAGCGAATGTATTCTCATAGATGAACTGTACATAACAATCGTTATCAGGTACTGTATGTTCTCCCACCATGTAAGGATAGCTTACGATCCACGGTACCCATTGAAACAAGGCTAAACTCCAGGCTAATACAATAGCTATTTTGGCACGATTCTCTGTACGTTTAGCTCGATACTTTAAAGGTCTCATCAGAGAAAAATATCTGTCTAAGCATATGACTAACAAGTGTATAACAGAAGCTTGGCAACACGAGTAATCCAAACACAGCCATATATTACACCATACAGGACCTAATGGCCATTTCTGTACTATGTACACAGTGTAAAAGTTAATCGAAAATATACCAACACTTATATCCGATATCGATAATGAAAATATAAATAAATTGGTAATCGTCTGTAAACGTTTATTGGATTTGTAAGCAACAACAACTAATATATTTCCAAATATTGTCACCAAGCTTAATAATATACCAGCAAAGTAGATTAATACTTGTTCGGCTACCGTATAATTCGGTTCATTTGTTTGTACTGTGGTATTGTTCATTGTAGTAATTCCATAAAAAACTTTTAATCTAAAGAAAAATATAAAAACACTTGAACAGCAGCAGCAGGGATTATTATAAATAACCTTCTATAATTAAATGGTTTATAATTAAATGGTTTATAATTGTTTATAACGATGCTTAAACCGTGAAACGAAATTTAATGAACGAACCACCAGATATAGCTCAAAATCTAACTTAATTAAGAGTAGAGGATTCACTCAAGAGTAGAACTCGCTTAAATGTAGAAATCGCTGAAACTTGCAACTTTTATACTTCTAGCGAACATTAAATAATTGAATAAGTTGATTATCTTTAACAACTCCATGTATACAAATGTATAGAAATGAACAGAAATGAATGTTTGGAACTACTGAGATAACTATATACGACTTGAACAAACATTCTGTGTGACATTAAATATGCCACAGAATAACATTAGTCAAAACCACGAAATTAGCCGTATTAAATAATAACTAATAGACTAGCAATTAACAAGGTATAGATTGAGTTATATCTAGCATTCAAGCGAAACTAATTGTACCTACATAATCTAGTTGTAACATATATGTGATGTCGAATCAAACAACAGAAAGGGAAACTCAAGAATGTGAATATAGTCGAAAACATTCTACATCGATAAATGACGATATATACTTGTAAAGAGAATGTCATATAGTTAATATTTGAAAGGAATATCACTGCAAAGATCTATTTTTCCACGATTCATTTTTGTACCTCAATATAGGACAACAATGCATTAATCCATTGTTATCTAAAAGATGGCTTGGAATACTAGTGTTGAATAGCCATATGAACAAATTTTAAACTTATTTCTAAATGTATCTTCTAAAGTTAAGTTTTTTCACTCAAATATAAAAATAGAAATATTAAACAGCCATTATTATCGTTTCTTAATTATAGTTGACATAGAATACAATAACGTTGTAAAAGTATAAAAAAGTTCATAAAAACATGTAGCGATCTATCTACCTCCGGAGATAGTGCTAATTTATTTCAACTGGAGAACACAAAAGTTTAAAATATTCAAAATAAATATACAAATTAATACAAAAAAAAATTGAAAAGAAAACAGAAACAACAAGGGATGGATTACCAGTGGACTCCCGGTATAATTTCTTTTCAAATGTTAATATAAGAATTACTAAATTTGACCTTTTGACCCTGTTTCTACGGAAACAAGAACTTTTCTAAAATATCTGGTTCTGACACTTTTCTTCATTTATCACACTTTAACTTCATGCAAAAAATCAGAGAAAATTGATCAACGTTTCCTCAGACAAGTAAGTAAGTTTTGATATTTTACTTGGTTGATCGACACAATCCTAAGAGTTATTTCTAGAAGGGACCAAGGCCGGTGCTTCCTACTTGGGTACTGTAGTATTTGGATACCAGAGCGGGGCTCGAACTCACGCAGTTCCGCACTTCAGCCTCTAATTAGCTAGATTACAGATGCAAGCCACTACACCCGGCTTAGATAGCTGGGTTACGTAGAAAATTTTGACCTTTTGACCCCAGTTACAAGAAAACCAGAATTTTCGGAATCTTGACATTTATGTAAGTTTATTCCTTATACTTGCCTCCCTAACTTTGTACAAAAAATAAAAAAAATATGATAAACAAATCTTGAGATATATTTAAAAAAGACCAATTTTGGGTCAAAATTGACCGTTTGACCCTATTTCCATGGAAACGAGAATTTTTCTATAAAATCTGGCTCCGTCACTTTTCTACATTTATGACCTTTTAACTTCATTTAAAAAATCAGAGAAAACTGATAAACGGTTCCAGAGATAGCTGGGTTACGTAGTAAATTTTGACCTTTTGACCCCAGTTACACGCAAACAAGAATTTTCAGAATCATCACAAGTCAGTTTATACCTTATACTTGTCTCTAACTTTGTACAAAATATTAAAAAAATCTGATGAACGGATCTTGAGACATATTTAAAAAAGACCAATTTTGGCCCAAATTTGACCTTTTGACCCTGTTTCCATGGAAACGAGAATTTTTCTGAAAAATACGGCTCCATCACTTTTTAGCATTTATGGATGTCTAACATCATGCAAAAAATCAGAAAAAAATAATGATCCAATTTTGAGAAAACGCAATAACTAACGTACGGACGAACGCACTAACGGACAAACGAGCCTAAAACAAACAAAAACAAGCTAGACATATGCAAGTGGTCCCCATACAAACTTATTACAGCGTAAAAAATTGTTCTTACTTAGTAAAAAGAGTGTATTGTATTTCAAAGCTTTTTAACATTGAACAGCTAAATTATGTAGTAGAAGCATAGAGAGATAATTAAGTAAACTGAGGGTAGTTTATGTATCTGCAACAACAAGAATGTCAAAGTTAACCCTTCCCGACCCGACCAATAAACTGAGAAACATAACTGAGATCCCAACATTTTTTTGGCCAAAAACTATATTTCCAAAACATATTTTATAGGGTATAGGAATATACCAGACGATTTTTTTAGAGGGTTAAAATATGAAATATTTAACTACAAGCTTTGAATTTGAATCTGCAAACTAAATTAGTAATAAACAAAACTTGACTAATCTCGTTTACATGTCTTCTTAGTTTGCGAAGGGCTTTCTAATGGTGTATGTATGTATATTTATTTCGATATAGGAACTCAATGGTGCATTTATTAAAATAAATTTTATTTTCATGTCTTTTTCCTCTGGTGAAATAGTGCAGAGTAAAAACTCGCTGGCAATTTTGAGGCGAATGTCCAGGATTATTTTTTTGCAACCCAGATATTCATAATCTCGGGTTAAGTAAAAGTTTCTTTTTGAGTTTCTCCTCCCTGACTACTATCACAAGTATCATCCAAGTATCATTTTGAAAAAGCTTTATTTTCATAATGCTATTTATTTATTCGTCTTTCTGCTCGCGTTCTTTTGAAAATGCGAATCAGTTGTAATTACTACATCAACCTAAGTTCATATGCATTTAAATATATACTCAACCTTTTATTATATGATATTCTAAAATGGCACATCGCTTTCAAGCAAATGTTCACACTTCATACGTTACTTACCATCTTGATTTAGCAGAGACGACGAAGACGTTAGAACCAAAATAAAGCTCTATTTGCTAAAGCTCTTTGGTGAATCTAAGGTATTTATATTCTACTTTAAATGTAAATTAATCTTTTAAAGAAAAATTAAATTTGTAAAGCACAATGTTAAGAAACTGTCGGAGTCACAGGTCTATTAGACATAACGCAATCAACTGATTTGCAGACCATGATTTGCAGACAGTATTTAGATCAATTATTAATGAATGAACATGGAAAAACTTTCACGTCGTTCTACTACTCTGTTTGTATGAAGTGAAACTATTTAAGTAAGAAGATTGTGTTCACTGCTGAATCAGCATTTAGAGCAAAAACTTATAATGTGCTGAATCAGCATTTAGAGCAAGAACTCGTAATGTGCTGAATCAGCATTTAGAGCAAGAACTTAAAATGTGCTGAATCAGCATTTAGAGCAAGAACTTCTAATTTGCTGAAACAGCATTTAGAGCAAGAACTTATAATGCGCTGAATCAGCATTTAGAGCAAGAACTTATAATGTGCTGAAGCAAGTGTTGAATCAGCTTATTTAGAGTTATAATTTATGCTGGCACTGCTGAAATAATAAATAGTTAGTAACTAGTACCCATACTCCTATTTCATAATCTATAGATATGATATAAAGTTATTTAGAATCAGTTAATTTTACTGCCTAGCTATAAAATAGAAAAATACAACGATTTGATATAGATATGTTTCGAAAAAGGTCAACTTTTGGGCTAAAATGAAGCTTTTGGGTATGTTTTGATGAAAAGAAGAATTTCCCCAAAAGAATACGGTTCTGCGACTTTTCTACATTCCTGCCCCTTCATGTAAAATATCGAGAAACCGTGTTACTGACATAACGTACTGTTCTTGTTATAATAACCTAAGTTATTGAATACATGTTTTCTTTACTTCCTTTTCCATGAGATGTTTATAAGCGTCAAAATATGGCAGGGTCTCAATGATCTCATACATTATATTTGATTTATTATTCACGAAGAACAAACTTTACATGCAAAGAAATGCAAATATAGGTTATAAAACCATTCATTCTCAGGGCCTATTCTAGCTACAAATACAGTCCGAGTTTCGGAAGCTGATCTAGAAAAGTGTTTTTTACTCCAATTTAACTTAAAACAATACTTTTGAAGAACTATAAACCAGATAAAAAAACAACGTAACCCATACAGCCAAAACTACATCGACCAATAACTTAACAACTTTTCTTATGTAACAACGAATTCGTCAAATTTCTATATTTATCATTTGAATTTTAAACTAAAGCAAAGCTTAAAAACTATAAGAAACGTGAAGAGAGAAAAACAAACTGTAAATCCACAAAAGCAAAAGTTTTACATTATATCATACATTGATGTACAATAAACTTATTTACACATCCAGTAAAAAGAAAAGTAGAAAGTTGCTATAACAAATTGTTTTGATTGAATTGATTAAAGAAAATAATAAATGATATCTCCTTGTTATCAATGACTAAAACATTTTACCATATAAATATATCTTTCACTAAAACGAGGCTTTAACATAATGACAGGGTGAACGTGGGTTATGACCTGTGGGATATGTAAGTCGAATCACGAAACTCACAACTTCATCCGTAGAGGTAAACTAAAAATTTCGTAAAATATATTTTTCTACGAACAAAAAATACCAGTAGATATTTGCACAAATGTCATATCAACAAATAACGCGGAATTATTCAGCCTTCAAGAAATCAAATATATTCTATATGGAGAGATATGCAGAAATTCTGGCCGAAGTTGGGTTCGAACCCACGACCTCCGTGTCAGTACCACGACGCTCTATCTAACTGTGCTACCCGGCCTACACTGACTTGAATGACTTATGTCATTACAAGCTAATGCAGAGCGAGTCACAACCGGAGGCTCGAATCCAACTTCATCAGATTTCTGCTTGAAGGGAAGGGGGAAGGCAGTGATATATCTATTACTATTATGCTTATTTAAAAAAGTTATTTAAAGCTCATATCAAAAAGAGTATACAGGCGTTTAGTAGTGCTTGAAAAGAAAATCCTTTTATTTTCTTCGATTACAATGAAAAGTGAATATTAAACCACCTCCTCTCCGATTATTTCTATTGCTATATCAGATACAAGGTTAGCTTTCGATATGAAAGCTAACCTCGTATCAATCATACCCAGTTTACGGCAATTCCAAATTCATACCCCTACTAGTCCACGGTAATTACATTAAAATATACGTTGCAAGGAGGTAGCGTAAAACGAATAAAGTTAACCAATTAAAGAAAAAAACTTACTTCTGGTTACTTTATTTATTATTTATCAATTAAAATAATTAAAATTAACAGACTTTTTTTCACTATCAAACTTACCAATAGCTGTCAATCCCCTCCCCCCTCCCCCTCTCTCTTTAAAGGGCTAAAACCCAGGCTATATAAAGAGCTTTTATAATTTCGGAGTATGTTCTTTAATTTATGCAGAATTTAATTTAATTTATTTTGTTCTCAAGTTATCAGGTTTCATTCTCAAACATTTTGATTTTTCAAATTTTGAGAAGCTCAAAGTGAATGCAATCTCTTGGAAGCAGCGCAAACCAACCTCATTTCGAAGCTTATCATATCAACCGTAGCCATCATATTGTATAGAGCTTACAAATACTACTCAATAATGCTTACTTTCAATACTACATATAATAATCTATACGAAATAACAAATTAAAAAAGGAAAACTACACGTTTGCTGCTAACATAGTTTGCAAGTTTAGATAAACGATTTTGTAAATTCATACTTTCGAGTAATTTGTTGATTTACGCCATCTGTGTTTGTATACATCGCTGAAACACTAACACGGGAAGTCATTTATAACAATGGTTGCTAAGCAAACTTATGACGTCATAAAGATCAAATATAAATGAAAACTGAAACGAATATATAAAAATGAAAGTAAACATATTACAAAATATTAAATGGTGTTTGAAATAGACAAACAATCATCCAATAAAAGTCAATGAATTTGATCATGTGTGGTGTACATTCTTAGATGAATTTATGCTGAATGATGTATTTGCTAAAACAATTCATGATAATAAAACTTGCAAGGCTGTTTGGCCTAACAAGTACTTAGTACTATAACCAGTACTTTAATCGAGTAAGAATATACAAATCGCTTCCTTATGAGAATTTTTTTTGATGAGTATCCTCCTTTAATAACAATAAAGATTAACTGCTGGCTTATGGCGATTACTTTCCCCCCCGAGCAACAATCAAGACCAACAATTTAGACCTTGAACCTAGACCTTTAGGTAACACAAGAACTTTGTTATGCAAAAACTAGAAGTCTTATGACATAATTGGGATATGAAAATTTTGTCTCTCATAATAACTGAATTTCATGTAAAAAATATGAAAAACAGATCTTCCATTTTTTAATAGTGTCATTTTTTACTTCTCAATATATTCATGATGGAACTACAATCAAAGAGCTACAATCATGGTCATAAAAGACAAATGTGTCATTTCAACAAAAACTACGTTTTTAGACTAAACTGAAATACACAATTTTTACAAAAATTCACGGGTGGAAACTGCTCCAGTTCCTAGTGGTTACAGCTTATTTTCACTTTTATCAAAGATTAAATCCTTATTAAACGCTTGTGTGGTGAAATCAAAAAATTATTAAAATAAGAAAAAGTCTACACTTTTTATGACCATGATTGTAGAGAAAACTTATGAACAGATCTTGTGATACAGTGCAAAATACCTATCTTGGATCACAGTTTTCAAGAATTTACGTAAATATAACAATAGTGCCATTTTTTACTTCTATTTATGTTTTGGCTTCGTGCAAAATCTAATGTCCAGATATTGAGAAAAATTTCATTCAAAAAGTTAGATACAAGGCAGAATGCCTATTTTGGACCCAAAGTTTAAAGGGACATATGAGAATTTTCCATAAAAAATTCAGAAAAAACTCAGAAAAAACTAATAAACTAATTCTGAAAAATCACTGGACAACAGAATAAACAAACGAACAAACTCTATAATGTTGTTTACTCCGTGATTTCTTATAATAGAAAACTTCTTTGATTTCTTATAAAATATTCTATTTCTTCTTTGTCGTTTTTGTCGCCTGTTCAGCGGCGAGCATAACATGATATTATTTACAAATTTATACAACAGCTTATCAAAACTCGTTTGGCGTTTAGAAATGCCTAAAATTATTATCTGCTGCTTTCTCCGTTGTTAAGAAAGTCTTAAAAAAGTCTACTTTTTTGTTGCTATGAACAAACTAAGATAACAAGAAATATGATATCTTTATTGTGGATGTTATATTATGATTATAGTCGCTTGCCAACATAGCTCTCCCGCTCCCGAAATCACTAGGTTTATTTTCGCGAGTCAAAAAAATATCGTATTTCGCGAGTATTTATTTTCGTAAATGGGCAATTTACAAATATTTTGCGGGTACTAATTTTCCCGAAATCGTTTAAAATTCGCGAAAATTTATACCCGCGAAAATTACTACTCCTGAGAAGTGTTCCATTTAACGTTAAGACGTCTTTCAATGAAAGATTCATTTTCTATAATAATATAGCAAACAGCTATATCTTCATCATATATCTTGGAATACAAGTTGGAGAAGAGAAAAAAAATATTTAAATCATGATTGGGAAAGAAATGTTTGCATTAGCATTCAAGTTTTAATAGCAATTATTAGCCATCTGGGTATTTCTTCAAGCCTCGTCTCACTTACTGTCTATCTATTTTACTATCGCTATCTTAATTAAAACTTCAACAAAGCAGGAGATGTAAATAATGGATAAGTAGTAGAAGAGACTCACCAAGCATGATAAATAAATAATTGAAGGAAGATTATACTCACCAGCCTTGGACTTCTTTCTCCAGCATATACTTTATATGATCAGCTATTGCTAACATAGGATTCTCAATAAACTTTTCGTGTAAAGCGACTTTTTGAAATAAATCAATATCGTTCATACTAAAAATAAGCAAGAGAACAGAGTATAAGAAGAATTATGGATTGTCCTTTCAGATATTACCCTTTCAGCTAGCACCCCTCAGCTAGCAACCTCTCAGTTAGCATCCCTAAGCTAGCACCTCTCAGCTAGCACCCTTCAGCTAGCACCCTTCAGCTAGCAACCTCTCAGATAGCACATCTCAGATAGCACCTCACAGCTAGCATCCCTCAGCTAGCACCCCTCAGCTAGCACCCTTCAGCTAGCACCCCTCAGCTAGCACCCCTCAGCTAGCACCTCTCAGCTAGCACCCCTCAGCTAGCAACCCCTCAGCTAGCACCTCTCAGCTAGCACCCTTCAGCTAGCACCTCTCAGCTAACAACCCCTCAGCTAGCAC
>JAYJMI010012790.1:0-12875 GCA_036873855.1 Sarsia tubulosa
TTTACGAATGTTTATCGATTATATACTATTACGGTGATTGTATATTTGTAGTTTACAAAAAGAAAATCAAAATCAAATCAATCAAAAATCAAAATCAGTTAGTTTGTTAGTCAGCTAGCTCATAAGTTCATGTTAAGAGACCTTATTCAAATGGTTTTATGTGTAAACAAAACATATACCTTTTTTACGAGTTTGAACATATTTTGAAATAGACTTGATAAGTAGTTTCTTAAAAAAGTCGAGCAGAAAACAGCAAAAACAGCGAAAAGTTATATCTATAAATCAGCGTCATAATATTTTGGAAAAAGAGGTCATTTCACCAAAGATCGCATTTTCAGACTGATCTTTAATAGCTAATTTCTAAAGTTTTACGCCTTTAATTGAAAAAAGAAGATTACCTGGTGAAGACAGGCCACCAGGCTCCTGTTCCACGTGGATACGGCTTTTTCAAAGTCTTATCATTCCGAGCCAATCATTTTCACTTCTATCAAAGATTATTGTTATTAAATGCTTGTGGTGAAATCATAAAATTGTTAAAATAAGGAAAATTCCAAACTTTTTATTAGTGATATCAGTGTTAGTGGAAACAATACAAATTGTTTACGATTGAGAGTGCGCATAGAACCATTATTGCAAAATTCCTTATAAAGAGGAAGAAAGGGTTATTGATGAATATAGAAGTCGGAAACTATGGACAGAAAAACTTTTTATTGAAGAAGATTTTTCGGAAGCGACCCTCAAAGTAAGATTAAACTTATTGAAAAAGGTGAACGAATTGAAAGAAGATCACATCAAGGCTGCAAAGGTTGTATACAATAAACTTGTTAAAAATATAGATATATAATAAGGAGATATATAATAAGGTAATACTATATCTACAATCAGAATAATAACATAAACTAAATTAGAATGGCGTCCAACCAAAACACTAACTTTTAATTCTTTTGAGGAACTTAGTAATAATATTGACGTATGATCCCGCATACGATTGGTCATTTGATAAGTAGTTTCTTAAAAAAGTCGAGCAGAAAACGGCAAAAACAGGGAAGATTTCAAAACAGCGAATCAATTACAAAGATTTAAAAACTCCTTGGTAAAAAAAACTTCAAAACAGAAGCAAAGACTGTATGTAAAATATCTCAAAATGAAAAATAGTGAGACTGAAACTAAGTACAAATTTATAAAACTCTTTTTAGAAAACGTAGAGCTAAAAATGTATATTACTCAAAATTTATAGAGAAATATAAAAAAACTCAAGTAAGACATGTCAAATTCTTAAAGAAATAACAGGTAAAACAAAAGGTAATTTCTTCCGAAAAATTTTAAAAGTAGATAATGAAGCTATCTATGATGAAAATGCCATGGGTACTTTACTAACATTGGACCAACGTTGGCATCAAAAATCCCTATTATAAATAAACCTTTTACTGATTATCTAACTAAATAATTAAATCTAATTAGATAAAAATGATTTTTTATTTATTTTATGATTTTTATTTAATACTCAAAACCTCATTAAAAGAAAGAATTTTCCCTGATACACTAAAAATGACAAAAGTTACTCTAATATTCAAAGCAGGAAATGCAGATGAGTTAGGTAACTATAGACTATATCATTTCTTCCAGTCTTTTCAAAAATTATTGAGCGTATTATGTATAACAGAGTTTATGATTTTTCATCGAAAAACGATATACAAATGACCGATTTCAAGAAATGAATTTGAAATTAGAGCAAATTTCTCTATGATCTATGGTATAAAACAAATGAATTATCTCTAAATGCAAAAAAGCCTAAATTTCCTTTCACCCATTGAGCAAAATACGCAATCTACTACACATATACTTCCTAAATTCTTTATTGAAAATACTGAAATTATAAGATAGAGTAACAAAACTTTTGGGTGTTTTCATTGACAAAAATATTGATTGGAAGAGCCATATTAGTTATCTTTCTAACAAAATCTCAAAAAAGTATTGACATACTGTATAAATCTCGCGAAGTTATAGGTAAATCTCTACTGACACATTTGTATTTTTCATTTATTCAAAATCATATAAGTTATAGCTTAGTAGTCCGAGAGTAGAAGACATTTTGTGGGAAATTTTTTTTATAAAGCTGAGTGTTTCCCTATGGTGTGTGGATCACACAGAAAAAATTCCCCATTTTTCCCATATGGGGGTAACCTCGTTATTGCTCTCCTTCGCTGGTGGTATTTTAGTAAAGGTAGTAGTACCCTGTACTTTTTCAAAAAAAAGATGAAGATGAAGAGATGAAGAAAATGCTATTAAAAACTTTTTTTCTATATCTGGTCCTTGATATATTCGTGTTTTAAGAACCGAAATTTAGCGTGTTTTACTGTTTTCAAATGACGTCAGCAAGTGGCCAACATATTTTCAACCATTTTGGATAGGTGCAACAGATAGTTGTGTTGCAAGTATTTAGTGTTGCCTACACATATTGGGTATGAAACCCAATTTTAAAAAATGCAAAAAGAACACATTATGCCTTTACTACTTCAAAAAAACAAAAAAAACTCTAAGAAGATCTGGGAAAATTATGAAGGGAATTATTGGAAAACAAAAATTGACATCTCGAACATCTCGAACAGGAACAAGAATATGTTACGTTGTTTTGATTTTAGGTAGTTGGAAAAAGGAAAAAATTAGATTTCTTTTTTCTATTTTTAAAGAGAAAACTCTTAACTTTTACATCCTATGGGCCTATTTTTGTGATCATAAGCGCAGCATAATTTATTTTACAATTAATTAATTTCAGATTTAGAAACATCCACTGAGAATTTTGTTACACATTCCTGCTGTTGGCATACAGCTAACCTAATTTCACAGGACTGTGGGCCAGCTACGTTTGTTGACAAAATGGTGGTTGTAATTCCGTGAAGGCGTAATTCCGTGAGTATGTTATTACTTCCTCGATAATAGTTAAATATGAAAGAGGTAGACAAAATAGAAGAAGATAAAAGAAGTGAAAAAGAAGCAGAAGTTAAGCAGAGAACAGAAGCTAAAGCAATAGAAATTTAAACAAAAGAGAATAAGAAGAAAGTGCACAGAAAAAAGTTGAAAAAGAGAAGGAGAAAAAAGGAGAAGCTAAGAACAGATCAGAAACTAATGAAAAAGAAAAAAAAAGACAGCAGAAACAAAAACAAGAGAAAATAAAGAGCTAGTAGAAAGTTCAGAATTAAAGGAATAAGCCTGATAGATTTTAATCAAGACATCATAGACTTTAACAAATGCAGTATATTTGTAGATTAAAAAGTGTAGAATAATATCAATGTGAAAATTGGGTACAATACCAATGTACCAAGGATCTATTCATTAGCTCATTTGCTAAGTCAAGGAGACAGTATATCTGTGAAATATGTGTGCTCATTCCGGAAAACTTCTGGAAACCAAATAGCTTGAAGTTAGAACAGAAACAAAATAATCTTCAAAAGAAGCTTAGTGAAAAAGCAAACGAGATGGGTTTTTACAAGAGAATCACATTAGTCTGCAGTTAAAACGAGTTGAATTTGAAAAGCTTTATAAAATTAGTACAACAAATGAGAAAGCAGCAAGAGCTGAACAAATAGAATATTGCAAGAAAATCAAGAAATGCAAAATAAAGTAATGTACACTAAAAGAATGACTAGATTAGTCGTTTAAAAAGAGGAGTCAGATATGGAAAGGAAGGAAACTCAAATATTCGTGCCGTAAACACAAACCCGTATTTTGCGACTTCCGACCGTATTATAAAATAACGACTTTTCTAAAGTCTATAAAAGAGCTGAACACGAAAACATCATAGAGAAACTTAAAACTAGCAAAAGAAATAAATAAAATGAATGAAGACTGTCAATATCTTAAAATCAAAAAGGACAATATAACAGAAACAATAAACCAACTACAAGAACTGCTGGAAAGAAAAGACCAACAAGTTATAAATCTTAAAAACCCAGATGCAAGCACAATAACAACAAATGAATACACAAATGCTGAACCAATCAAAGAACAAATAAAAACAACCAACAAGAAGTCACAACGTCTATCTCCATACCAACATAATACATAGGGAGTATCATTTGAACTAAAAGGAAAAAAAGTGAGACAGATTGAAGCTTGACAGATTGAAACATCAAAAACAATAGAAAGAGCACAACAAATTACAATAACAGAATGTAGACAATACAATAAAATAAATCAACTCAATAACAACTTGCAGATACCACACAAATAATAACTGCAAATATGGTAACGAGTGTATGATTTAGCCACAATAATCAACTAATAATAAAGGGGAATTAAATTTTATTACTCAAAATGGTAATTCTACAAGCCTATTTTTTAAATAATATAATAAAAGGCACTTTTCAATGAAAGGTTCATTCAAGATTAATTTCTTCAACATAGCTGTGGCCTTTTCATAAGAAGCACAAGTTTCTAAATTCATAGGAGGTTTTAAGAATACAAGATGAAGTAGTTCGAATACTGTCCTCATGGGGCATGTTAGAATATTGTCGCGAAAATGAGAAAATTATAGGAAGGAGTCGACACCTTCAAAGTGCGACACGACCAAATGGTATGCCAAAGGTAGTACGACTTCCAGCCACAGCGCCACGAGTACGTTTCCCCACACCTATCGTCCGGCCTCCATTAAACTTCCAATTACAACGTCAAACAAAAGCAGTACAAATTAACATTTCACTTGCTTTAGACATGGTTTGGAAACTCGCATACATTTACTCTATATTTTAAAACTATGTTGAAATAAATAACTTGAGTAGGGTCAAATTCTCTAATGAGAATTTTCATTTGTGTAAATAATTGGTTCTTTTGTATTTTTTATTACTCCGCAGAGGAAAGAGTTTATTAGGGTTACTAGTAACACCTATAAACAATAGGAAACAATAACTTAACCCTGCACAATTGTTTACAATAACATATTTCATAGTTTCTAAACCATAGTTTATAAACTATGCTTTGAAGCATGGTCTACGTTTTGACGGATATTTTCTGTTTCTTAGTTATCTTGCATACAACAAGTACTTGTTAATCAACATTTTATGACACGTATTGCCAATAGTCTTTTTAAGAGTTTCTGCCTGATGACCTACAATTCCGTTTCCGATTAATTTAATGGGAGAAAAACAAGTACTCTCGATTTTTATAAACGATGATAATAGCTTGTATAGTTGTGGGAAAAAAATATCAAATATTTTTAGTAATTTGGATTTTGACTTAAAAAGAATTTTAACTTGGTTTGACAGTAATTCTCTGAAAGCTAACCCAAACAACATATTGATAACTTATGTAGAAATGTAATGTTTAAACTGTGAGTTTACAGAGGATTCGCAAATATATTACTCCATGTAAAGCTGGAATATCAAGTAATTTTATTAAGTAAGTTCTGTTATGCTCCTTGTATTTAGATGTTTTGTCAAAAAGGCTCATATAACAAGGTCACGGAAATTCACAAAAGAACCTTGAGAACAGTTTTAAATAAGGACGGGACGGTACGAGGAACTACTTGAGATAAGTAATGATGTTTCAATACATCAGAAACATCTACGCTTCCAGGTCACTGAATTTTACACTCCATAAACAATATAGGTCCCGAATTCATGGGAGAAATATTTGTAGTGAAGGAAGTACCATATGCATTAAGAGGAGGGGAAATGTTAAAGCTACCACCAACGAAATCCCATATCTACCGTACAAACTCGGTTCATGTCTAAGGAAGTCTTATATGGAACATTATCTCATCTGAAATAAAAAGTTTTCCCCTTTTGATTAATTTTAAGAATATTTTGAAAAAGTCAGGACCTAGAATTTAAGGACTTGCAGGACGTGTTCCTGCAATTTAAATTAAGTCAAATTAAATGTTTAAGTTGATTTATTTGGTTATTTATTTATTTATCAAACAAATTGATGTAATTATGTATATATAATTATAATTATTAGAAAGAAGGGTCGAAACTATGCTATAGTATATTGTGAAGCTAACATGACTTATAGCAACCAAATTATAATTATAACTATTTATTTCGGTATTTAGTTCTAATTATAATTTGTATGTTATGGGGGTATTATTTTTTGATGATTTTTAAGTAATATTTTTGAAATTTTGTAATTGTGTATGTCTGGTAGCGTATTCTTCTATTCTCTTTTTTTATTTTCTCTATCCTATGTTAACATTTCAGAATATATGTTGCTTTTTATTAGCTTATGCTATCTGCAATAACCCCATGTAGGACGTGTTACACTCCTGTTCACTCAGTCAGTTCATGTCCCACTTTTTCTTCCAGATTTGGTAACAAATGGAGATCCAATTTCGGAATGCCTCCCTATTTCAGACCAGAACTACCCTATTCAAGTGTTTCAAATTCAATGAGAGAGGAAGGGGTGGTTGCCAGAAGAATTATCAGGACTGTCCCTATAGTCATAGCTTCAGAGTTCTGATGCTACTGATAGGAAAGGAAGCGAGATTTATGTCTTTATCTAGTAAGGCTAACTCACCGATCCTAGTAGCAGTCACACCCTAATAGATCCTAGGTCAACTACATAAAAGTTAGTCTTGAACATGGGTCTGACCTAGGCTTTAGTGGAGAAGTAAGAGCAGGTCTTCAGAAAAATCTCAGACCCTCTTCTGATAATCCAGCAGAAGTAATGAAAGCTTTATTAAAAGTCCACCCTCAAGATTATTACCTTTTGTGCATGTTTTGGGACAATCACTACATTGTTGACACTAGGCCGCCATTTAGGGGAAGGTCGTCTCCCATTCTCGCCCCCAAAGAGTATTCTTTCCCAGATCGGCTTTCTGAATAACGCTATGGTGGAGACCTTTCTTGATTGGCCCGCTATAATTTAGAACACATAGTATACTGTCCTGTGTATACTAAGTATAAAAATCGACACACAATCGCCGATCTTATTAAGATTATCTCTTATAAGAACTACTGTCTTTAATTGGGAAACTTTCATTCGCTTCCATTGTAGTTAGGCAGAATCTTTTCAGGCGCCTCATTAACCTCAATACCACAGTCAAAACATTGACTACCTGGTGTACAACACTTGTTTCTTCATGTAAGGGTATCTCCATTATACAATTACCTCCATGTCTTCTGATTTCTCAGAACTTTCTTCTCTCTTTCTCTCAAGGCTTCGGGGCAGTTTTCGGTGGTCGTGCCCCACTGGGTTGCAGGATAAGGATATTAATCTTAAGAAATTGTTAGCCATCGCGATAGCTTTCTTCACATGGTCAATTTGCAGCATTTCGTTTAAGGGTACCATATTCATGGTTTTAATTAGAAAGCTGTTTTTATTTGCTTCAGGATTTTGAGTGTATATTAGTAAATACTACCTTTGAGCATATTCCCGGACACAATAACGCGTTAGCTGTCTGTTTATCTCGTTTCCAGATAGAAAAATTCATGCAGCTTCACGCTCAAGCGAACGCCCAACAGTAAGCTCGGAAGTATGGACAGTCTGATTTCACAAGCAAACTCACTTCTATTCTCGTCACTTGCTCCGAAGTCTCTCAGTTCATACAAATCAGTCTTGAGTAATTTCAACATGTTTTGAAGAGCCTACAGCATTACACCAGTACTTACCAAGCACAACATGAGACTGTTTTCAACATTTATGGCAAGCAGTTGCAGAAGCAAGAACATTGGGTGCTCCCTATCTGGTCTAAAATACTTTGCTTCCATATCAGGAGTCACTATACGTAACAAAGACATGCCTCTTTACACTCTGCTGGACATCAAAAGAGCTATCATCAAGACAGCTAATCCACCCAAAGATCCGATCACTATTGCTAACCTCATGAAAATCCTTTGGTTTTTGCACAACAGTGTCTTTCCCATTGGGGATCACAGAATGTGGTGGGCGGTGTCTGTTAGCCTTCTATGGACTCCTAAGATCTGCTAAATATTGCAGCCACCCCCAGTATTATTTTAGTATGGTTTTAGGCGAAAACAACATTATTTTATACATACGACATTCAAAAACTGATCATTTTCATACTGGCCAATCAGTCATCTTAGGGGTTACTAACTCAGAGTTTTGTCCTGAGTCAGCCTAGCCAGCTAGGGTTTAAAACCAGTTACCCTTTTCACTTTTAGCAATGGCTTACTTTGACTAAAAGAGAACTCTCTGCTTTCCCTGTATAGCAAACGCTAACACACAACGCTAGCTCAAGTAGGGGTACCGACTCACGTCATTAAGGCTATGGGTAGATGGAAAAGCGACTGCCTTATGATTTGATTTTAACCCCGAGGGTTACCAAAATTCATTGACCGTTCGCATTGCCAATCCTGGAAACTGAGAATTTTCATATATATTAATACTATTTTATTTATTTTACTATATAAAGAATACGGTAGACATTGCTTTGCATTTAGCATCTTGTGGATACCGTAACATATTGTTTTGTTGTTTTATGCCATATACCTTAATATTTCTGACACAGTTACCTATTTTAAAATTATTATACAATTTCAAGCTCTAACATATTTCCATTTCAAAGAATATGCATTGTTAAGATAACACAGTTTATAGACTGATGATAATCATTACTTTAATGGGGAAACTTTCGCGGGGATAAACTTTCGCGTTTCGCAATTATTATAAAATTTGCGAGGATAAACTTTTGCGTTTCGTCATATCATCTCGAGCTTTGTGTGTAAAAATATTTCGTAAAAAGATGTTTTACGTACTTTTCCAATATAAATAAAGCTAAAAGTCGATTTTTTAAAGTTTTTTTAGTTCTCACAAACAAATACTAAACTTTCGCGGATCACTCAAAAAGAATGTTTCGACAAACTACCGCGGAAAAGGCCAAAGTCTGCGAAAGCCGGGCAAGTTTCTCCCATTAAAGTAATTAATGTTACAGAACACAAGGTTGATTTTCGATAAAGGTGTTACCACATATTTTCAAAATGTTTACCTTATTTTCTTTCTCATAAGTTACAATGTACACATATACACCATTCATATGTCAGTGGCCAGTGATTCAGCGCATCTCAGCTATAAGTAAGTGCCTTTTCAAATACTGTGTAGACGCTAATCAAAATAATTCACCAAACGCCAATGCACTTGTAGTTTTTATTTCCCCTGTCTATCAGTATAAAGTTTTAACCATGAATAACGAACGAAAGCAGACAACGGAGCTGTTCCAAGAAATAGCTGTTCTAAGCCCTTATTATGTCCTCAGAAAAATAGCTGTTCTCAGAACTTTTATATATGCGTTCCTGGGAAATACTATCTGTTCTAGAAAAGTCGACTTAAGCTTCCTGAGGAAATGTGTGTGTTCTAAGCCATTTTTTATTACCCCCTTAAAGGTACTTATGCACGATTATCAGAAAAAAAATATCCTATCAATAATTTTCTCAATAGAAAGTAAAAGTAACAATGAAACAATGTGGAAACAAATCTGAAACTTAGAAATAAGTCCACAGCAGCACTTCGAGAATCGGGTTTCATACCCAAAATGTGTAGGCAATACAAAGTATCTGCGATTTTTTTGTCAAAAAAAGCAATTTTCTTTGGAATTACACATAGAAAATCGCTGAAACTTTTTCCAGATGCTTATGTTTGATAATTTTTTCAAATAATCCGAGAAAAATAAGGGGTCAAAAAAGACTGGAAATTAAAATTAGAAAAGTAAGCCTCCTCGAAAACGTAACTGTTCCTACATTGAAGTCTGTTATTTGCTAACTCGGAAAAAAAATCGCCGTGAATAAGATTCCCGTAGAAGCAAATACATATTATTTACGAGAGAAGTAAAGATTTTTTATATAAGTTGAAAAAAATAAAAGAGAGATATATAATAAAAAGTAAAGAAAAAGACTCTGGTCTAAACTGTTCGAAGGGCTGTGAAACATCCTCCTGGCAAAACGTAGCTGTTCTAAAGGAAACTTATTTTACTCATCGGAGATTATAGGTGTTATAGAGCTTAAACTCTTGTATTCACTCGGAGTTTTAGAACACATAGTTGTAGTCGAAATGAATTTACTAAGAGCTTGATTTGAAAGAAAGAGATATTTGTCATTTTAAATAATCTTTTATTCGTAAGTATCTTTTCTTTTGTTTGTTTTTGTTTATTTGTTCATTTGTTTAATACCTTTAGAGTGCCTACCTAAAGTGGATTAAGTTTCGCGGATTTCGCGGATTTTCGTTGTTTTTATGCAAATCCGTCCAAATAACAGGAAAAAACCAGTAAAATAGCAGGTTATCCGCGAAAATTGATCCGTGCGAAATATCTGAAATTTGGCATCCGCGAAAATTAGTCCACGCGAAAATTAACCCACTTTAAGTAACTAATCTATTTATGTGAATAGGGACCACAATGGAAATCTGGCATTTTTGGCTTGTTTTGTTACGATGACCCGGTACTGTCACAGTTCGCGAAAAAACATTTTTGTGCACGAGAATTTTTTTTTGTTCACGAGAAATTTTTTCTGTGCTCTAGAGTTGTTTTTTTGTTCACTACAATTTTCTTTTTGTACACGAGAATTTCTTTTTGTGTCTGAAATTTCAGAATGCTTGCTGTTTCGTAGATTCGGAGAGGTTTCAATCCTTAACCATATTATAAAAATGTTATATATTACTATTTTGCAAAGTCATACTTCAACCAGCGATTATCTTCAGACATGATTATGTCGCAGTACTTTTTATTGTTTATAGAGTACCCCAGTAAAAACAACAATTAAAGAGGTATCATACGACTTTTTATGTTATGAATAAATAAATTGTTAAAGCATGGTTAAAGCAAACGAATGAGGAAAGGAATGTTGGGAAGGGGGTATTTTTATTAAAGATTAGTTGAGTAAAGAAAGGGGTAAAGGTCTTAGAGACATTTTTTGAAATTACGCATAATTGATTATTTAAGGTATACCTTTAGGTGAGTTCATTTTAAAATTTAGTATGTTAACCCTAATAACCCGAGTTTTTGTGGGCTCTGAAAACACGAAGGAGTCACCTTTTATAAGAAAATAGTAAAGCTATGATCACTTATAGTACAAACGACTATAAACAAAATGTGAATGAAAATGTTTGTGCTGGCATTGAATTTATAATAAAAAGTCATTGCAAAAGTCATCATAATTTTAGTAATATAAATATTTGTTGGGATAAGAGTTTTTTTTGACGTCATGCGACAAACTGACCACACCCTAAATAATCAAATAAAAAAATTATTGATTGTTTGAAATTCGAAAAGTCCAAATTTAGGAAAATTCACCAAAAATCAAGTTTTTTAACATTCATATTTACTGAGTAATGAACAATCAAAAATTGTGCCGTTAGTTGAAAATGTCTTTTTATTTGGCAACAATTCTCAAGTACGTAGTGTTGCCTTGAGTCAGTATCAGAATGAAGTGTTTTGCATATTTTTTCCTTGTTACTCCTAATGGCAGAGTTATAAATTATTAGTTATGAGTTATTCTATTCGTAAGTTATCCACTCAGCAAGTATTGCAAATTTCGTTTGCAAATTTAAATTCGCTAAATTTCTCAACTTTCCTATTTTATTTTGCTGTGCAACAAATAAAACTTTTTAGAATTACCTAACTTACAAAATCTAAGAAAGATCTGTTTTCTTGGCAATACTATTTTGAATCATAGTCGATATTTGTCACATCAAAATTGAAATGTGGTCTAGTTTAGTTAATGGGTAGATGAACATAATTTTATTAAAACTTTAACGTTTTTGTATGGCAAGCTGGGTTACTTACCTAATGGTATAAAAGTAGGGTCAACAAGGGCAGCTAAAGTTTTGTCAACTATTCTGACCATACTCTAATGTAAAATTTCTTTTATTGTAATTAAGTAGAAACATGGAGCTATGCATTATTTTTACCTTATTAGGCTGTTACAAATAAAACACATTATTAATATATATTAATATATAAATAAACCTCATTTAGTTCACTAAAAGTTGGCGACTACTTGAAGCCAGGGACTATGGTTTTACGTATATGTGTATCTAGTTTATCTAGACTTAGTTTATCCATAGAAAGTAGTCCGTTTCTTTCTACGGACTATAATCTAGTTTAGCAAACACCAGATTTTCAAACGCTGCTTTGTCCATAATCTAATTTAGGGCCCAGATTATGATATTTCTCGCGCACTAACAAAAATTCTCGTGAACAAACAAAAAATCGCGAACAAAAAAAATTCTCGTGAACAAAAAAAAAATCTTGTGCACAAAAAAATTGTCGTGAACAAAAAAAATTCTCGCGCACAAAAATAATTCTCGAGAACAGTGACACTACCGGGCCATCGTGTTTTGTGTAATCCCTGCTGCCATCCTTCTCTCTTTCACAGATTTTCATTTTTTATTTTTGATGATTTAAAGTTATTTAGTCGATATAAGGACAGAAAAACTTTGACTCATCATTTTGTACGCGTGGTTCGAATTTTAGCATTCGAATGTATATGTAAACAACATGCAGAACCAAGGATGCACACTCGAATATGATTTGTTAATTTAAACAACTGTTTTAATCACGTGATATTTTCTCTTTGTTATCAACAAAATATGTCAATCATACAATAGTCCAGTAAATAGAGGGTCGAAGTGGAAACTAATTCATGTAGAAGCAATTTATAGTTTAAAAGTCTCTAATACCTTTATATTTTATTATTCTAAAACCCCACTGGTCAATTCCTTGAGCAATTTTCAGAATTGGCTCTCAAAGAAGGGTACCTAAAATGCAAAAAGTGGAAAATATAAGGGTTTGACCAGGACTTTTAAAATATACTATTAATGGCTTTGTGTATATTTTGGTAATTAATAGTTGTGGAAACTTTATTTTGATTATTCTTTATTATAGATATATTGAAGTTTTAAAAAAAAAAAAAAAATCCAATTTTTTTTTT
>JAYJMI010012901.1:0-12864 GCA_036873855.1 Sarsia tubulosa
ACCGGCCTTGGTCCCTTCTGGAAATACGGTCTAAGACTGTTCGTTGGTCAACCAAGTAAAATATCAAACTTACTTATTACTAATTATTTATAGTAAATGCAACCAAGGTAATAGTATTCTTCATTATGCATGCATGTCGACTTCATTATGTTGTGCTATTGTTTGTTTGCAAATGGGAAGCAGCTTAAGAGAAGCAAATTTAATCGGAGACACACCTTTAGATGTTGTACCAGAATCAAAAGAAGAAACGTTTGGTCGCCTAATACGAAAAGCTGGTAGGAAAATGATATCTTTTGCCTATTTTGTTTCAACCGTTATAATAAATAAATAATAGATTTCAAATAAGTGATCAAAGAAGAAAACTGATTTTTTTTGACAACATCATTCCACACGTGGAGTAAGATTTAAGAAATTCTAAAGAAACAAGATGCAAATATAAAAAAAGTTGAAAAATTGATAGGCTGAAAAATATGTCGAGGAAAATCCGGCGAGTTAAAAAAATACAGAAGAGCAAAATGAGGGGAAAGACTTATAAATGCATGTATACTGTATATAGTCTACTATAGACCATGAAGGTAAAAACCTTCATTTATAGACAGACTATCTAGTCATAGAACACTCTGTTATACATCTTTATACCCTGTTATACATCAGTTATACCCTATTAAACATCTTTATACCCTGTTAAACATCTTTATACCCTGTTAAACATCTTAATACCCTGTTATACATCTTAATACCCTGTTATACATCTTAATACCCTGTTATACATCTTTATACCCTGTTATACATCTTTATACCCTGTTAAACATCTTTATACCCAGGTATACATCAGTTATACCCTGTTATACATCAGATTGTATCATCATTCTTTTTTATTTATATTCATTTAGAATCAGAAGTAAATGAAAGGGCTGCAAAGTTCCACGTAAGTAAGAAAGTATGCTCACTTTTTAAAAGAATGTTTTAACAACCTCTCGTTTCTAGAATAAATTTCGTGAGGTTGAAGGATTAAAAAAAGAAAAATTGTCTAAAGAGTTACTTTTGCATCAAACTGTGACGATTCGTAATTTATTGGAACTAAATATAGTCCTTTTAATATTTAAAATGTTATGAGTATAACATCTGTCTACGAGTTAATCTTTAGCTCTTTTATTTTTATTTTTCTCTTATGTAGAAACTGACTTCAACACTTTTAAATGTTAAAGAGATATTCAAACAAGATTGCATTAACCCGGTACCGGTTATCGAGGAAGAATTTCCCGTGCTGTCGAAACACGAGTTAGCCAAAGGTCCTAATGTTAGGTACTGTAAAGGTTATTTCAAAGCAACTCCTATACTGGTGAAACATCTCACCACCAATACGTCTAACAGCACAGAGACTGAATTGAAGTTACTAAAGGAAGCAGTTTTAGCAAGGTAATGTTATGTTAAAGGTACTTATTTCACGTAAATCTTGCCAATAAATCTGCTAAAAATCAACTCATTTGATTCAGCCGATTAAAAGTATCTTTGTAAAAAGCTCGATCTGCTTCTTGATTTCTTTTGTTTCTAGGATTTGAACCTTATACAGCAGTTTTAAGAATCTACGTCATTCGAATTTGTTACTATTGTTCTTCAGAGCAGTAAAATTGTTATAAACCTTTTTAGGAATCTACGCCATTCGAATCTACTCCTACTGATAGGAATTAGCTTACAAACTTCTACTTGTAGTTTAATGTACGAATATCCAACGATAGGCTTTCTACATCGAATCTTATTTCAAAGCACAACTTCACTATGTTCTACAGATGTGTTTAATATTGCAAGGGATATATCGAATGCTTTACAGTACTTACATACAGAAGGTTACGTACATTGTTCGGTAGCAAGTTTTAGCGTCACACTCTCAACAAATATGACCGCCAAGGTAATTATTTAGTTGTTTTGTAATTTTATTTGGTTGAGTTTAACCAAATCATTTTGGATAAATTGGCTTTGTTTACAAGTTTTTCTTGCAATCTTTGACTGTTGACACAATTCTCCTATTTGGACACGATTAATTTGAGATTTTCACTTTAAAAATATGTATACTTTTTTATGTAGCTTTGTAACTTCGAACATGTGATGAAATTAAAAAATGCCACCTCAATAAGCCATCTACCATCTTTATACCCATATATGTCAATTGAACAACTTCAAGGGAAGCAAGCCGACCAATCAAATGACGTCTACGGATTAGGTGTTGTTCTTTTCGAATGTATAACGCGCGAGAAGATGCAAGATATAAACGCATCACAGAAAAGGTTCAATGGAAAGGATATGTTATCATATAGAATGAAATATATACCTGGATCTTTTGAATCCTCCATTAAATTGTTAATCGAAGAATGTTTTGCTCCAGCAGAAGAAAGACCATCTGCCAGTCAGGTATAAATTACGCATTATATTTTCTGGAATTTTTAGTCATATATATCAGAATATTTTTTATTTACAAGACGCTTGGAACCCAAACTTAAAGTAGCATTTAAAATTATGGATTAGTTATATTTTAAATTAGTTATACCATACTATAATTTTTTTACAACAGTAATATGGATGGTACAAAAGATGGTACTTAAAAAAGTTTGAAATTCTACGGACATTTTTCTCATGATTTATAACATATAAAAGTGTCTTTTTAAGGAAAAAAATTATATACCATTTGAATGTTCTCATCTCCATCAGATGTGAACGTGTAATGATAATTTTATCTTGTAGATACATCATTGGATTAATTGTTTACTTGAGGGTTGTATAACAGCTCATTCACCTTCAAAAGTGAAAAAGACAAATGAAGAATTAAATTCATTACAACATTTAATTTGTAAGAGTTATAAAAAATATGTGGAAATATAAAGAAAACAAAAAGGATCTTTTGATATCATTTCTATTCAAATTTCTTTACCATCACTCTACATTCCAATTATTTTTAGTATTATAAATGTGTCATTGTTAACGATGACCAAAACACGTTGGATAGACTTGACCATAGGCAGAATCTAGTATTTGGCTTAGGAAAGCGGTCTGGATCTATAAAAATGAGAATTCCTGTATTGTTTGTTATAAACCCTCCGTTCACCATTGACGATATTTTGATCTTTGGAGAGATTTTTTTTTACCGTTTCTTCACGTATGTCATCTTTGCGGAGTAATAAAAATAATTTCGGATGACCTTTAAAAAAACTGCACCTTCATTCTAGTTATGTTTATATATAGGCTACTAGTACCTCTTTTTTTGATAAATCACATGATATAAAATTTGGTAATCCTAGCAATGTATTAGCGTCTCAAATCAAATTAGGGTTATATGATAATTAAAATACCAGATATGTTTTTATAACTCCCCTTGTATTATAATTCTATTAACAAGAAATTTATTTTGAAAAATTCTACAAATAGTTACATATATTATAAAAAAACAACAAAAGGATGGTTAGCATATAATTTAAAAAAAGTAGAAAAATAAATTATAAGTATATACAATTGATAAATGATTTTATATGTGCTTAACAGGAAAGTGAGAAATTTGAAAAACGTGGATTGATTTTCTGGATACATTAAATTTTTTAAAAATCGAAGTAGCATTTTTTACTCGTCAACCCACTGAGTCCAGATGGGCATTCGGTAAAAGCTATCACAAACTTGCAACAATACTGATTCAGAGCTCTATGAAACTAACAAAAATTATAAAAATTCGCTTCTTTTGAATAACCAATAAAAAAAAATAAAAAAACTATTTTATACAATGAACTGTGATGAAAACGCAGCTTACGAACATATAGGAAATATATTTCACTGCTAGTTGTTTTTGAGATATTTGTCTTTCAAATCCATTAAACAAAAGAAAATAAGAGGTCATAAACTTCAATTTCACAAAAATTATTTCACTTATACCAGTTTGGTAACAGTTACGGTGATTAAAGCAAGAAGTCTTCTGTTGGGGGTAAATAAGATACCTCAAGAAACCTTCGTCCAATTATAAGAATTTAGTGTATCTACTGAACTCGAGCTCAACTTAGAGCTGATAAATATTATATGCAGCAATAAACAAGACATATTACAATTAACAATAATATTTAAAGTTATTCAGTCGTTTTATGTATCAGCGGAAGCTCCTAAAAGAAAAATCATGTTTAAACTGAGTTATTTATGTTGTTTACATATGCACCTAAATGTGGAAATTCGAAACACGTGTAAAATGTAACTATGGAATAAAAAGTATTGGGTTTATATCTTTATATCGACTGAACAACTTTAAGTTCTGATTATTAAATTAAAGAGCCATATATTCGACGTAACGGTTTACATGGTTTGTGTTCATAAGATTTGTTGGCTAGAATTTAAATTTCACTTTAGCGCTGCGTAAAAGTCAAACAAGTATAACAATATTACACGCAAATGATTACATCGGATAGTGACTCTTTAACCGGGTTTCGTATAACCATCGTCACTTTTTTAAAATAAACGATAAGAAATTAATTTACATAAATTTGATTGGTTATTATCTTCTCTAACTAATTTCATAATTTTCGTATTTATTTAAAAAGAACGCTAATAAAAATAAACTTAAAATGTGTTATAAAAATCTCTGTAGTATAGGAAGATCACGAGGTGATAATAAAATGGGACTTTTAGTTAGACAACCATGAGTCCATATTTGTCTTTCTGTTACGCCGTTGTTAAGTTTTCTTGTACCGTTGCCATGCTTTTGAGCTTGCGACCAATAGCCTTCGTACGTAGAATTATCAGGGAACGTTTCTTTACCGTATCCATCACGCTATAATAAGGGAGATAATAGAATATATAATAGATAAAATTATTCAATCGGTAAAACTATAAACTCTTAGTGAATTTCAATACATCATTTAGTACATATATATAATACCTTATTATGGCATATCATAGATATACTAAGTATAGATTGGTTACAAATTACAAATTTAAATATTTCTTGAATGTTAACTGTGCTATAGCATAATTTTGTAAAGATAAATAATTTTGTAATAGTCATTAGTGTAAGCGAATTATATTTTTTAAAATAAGTTTTATAGGCAAATGCTATAGGATATCTTTAACATAAATAAATTTGCATATGCGCATCAGCTACAAACAGAATGCCGACGAAAAAGAACAAGCGCTAAATAAAATGAAGTATCAAATCTTTTTTTAAATTAGATGGCATTGCTTAAAAAGTATCTAGTTTATATAAAACTCCTACAAAAAAATGTTATTTTAACATTGTGGACCATAATCTTATTTTTTTTCATCTTAATTTTTTAAACCAATGGTTAACTTTTTTTACTGTACTATGACGTACTTTCATATTTTTCCAAGTCTTTACATTAAAAAATGCTTATGTACAAATTGAAGGATTTAAAAATATATTTATTTTTGAGTTTAATAATTGTAATTTAACAGTAGAAAAAGCACTAAAGAGACACTTATCTTTCATCTGTGTAAAATCTAGAAACTTGTGAGACTTCTATTTTCAACCTTCGCAAAATAGGTAATGTAATAACGGGTGGATTACCAGTGGACTCCCGGTATAATTTTTTCCAAAAGATTGAAAAGAAAATGTCGGCAAAGCCGGGAGTCCTATAAAGAGACACATTTATGTACTCTACTCTAATTAAAATCTATATTTATAAAATCTTTACCAAATCATCAACGAACTCTCCTTCGAATACAGAAAGTCTTGTTTTTTCAACGCCATGTCCTTCTTTCAATCCGTTCGACCATTCGCCTAGAATGATAATAGAATTGATTTCATGTCTCTATCTTTAGGATTTCTAATTTTTGTCAATTTTTAAGAAATTGGAAATCAGCAAAAACAACAACAAAACGTTTAACAATATCAAAATCTTAAAAAAAAATAGATAGGACAAAGATTCCAATAATCTGTTTTACATTTAAAAAAACTTTCTATTATTATTTCCCAGCCACTGTAAAACCTTGGCTATTCTTTCATAAAACCCAGATTAGACAGAAAAAAATACAGAAAAAGTCTTATACCTTCATAGTCGTATTTGTTGATGGAATCCTTCAGTGCACAATATCCATGTTGCTAAATGAAAATCATCAATTAGTCCATAACAAGTTTACATTATAATCTACGAGTAAACTTTGCGAGTATTTATTCTTGCTAGTTAAAAGATTTTAGGACTTTTTAGGTCAATTTTGGGCCAAATTTTAGGAGATTTTAACAATAAATGGAATTATTGAATTTGAATATATTTGAATTTTATATTTGAATATTCGAAGCTTTTTTAGGAGATTTTAGGAGTTTTGTCAAAAATAATGATTTTTTTAGGAGAATTGAGGAGTTTTTAGGAGGTTTTGCCCATTTTAGGAGATTTTAGGATTTTCTAGGAGGCGTGGCAACCCTGAATTCTAAATTATGCAAACTATATAATATGTAAATTATATGGTCTTGTTCTCTCTACGAAACTTATTGAAGATAATTAACATTGCTACCTTCCCCTGTAGCCATGAACCATCACAATACCAACCACCAGGCTTGGTTAAGATACCTTTACCATGTGGTTGGTTGTCCTTCCAACCACCTAAACGGAAAAGCCAATTTTTAATTAAAGATTTTAACGAAAAAAATTCAATTTCGTTCTCGTTAGAAACTGTGCCTTGTGGTATAAAAGTAAGGATGTCTCTCGGAAGTTTTTTTATTGGTTTGTGTACAACTCTTATTTTTATTTATTCAAAGATGTTCGTTTTCGAAATGAACATGAAAAATACAAAATTCCCCACCTTTGTACATATCGCCATGTTTAAATTTCATTGTTCCTGATCCTTGCATCTAAGAGGGAAGGTATATAATGTGGTAAGACTAATTGAAACCATGCTAAATAACTTTACTTGGAAGCATGGAAGAAATCCCAATGACGCAATAGAAACACGCAAGTTTAAAACATAAGAAATTGAATGTTCATGTAAGGTTTGTTCTACTATATGCTGAATGATTATTTTCATTTCGAAGTTCTTTTTTAAGTTAATTCGAACCTATGTTACTTCTTAATTTATTTCTTTATACTTATTGATAATATATTAAATAATTGATTGCAAATTGAATGGATAACAAACTTGAATCCAGACTTTTTAAAAATTTGTCGCCTTCACTTACAGCATTATTATTCCATTCACCGTCATAAGAGCGACCATCACGAAATTCCATGAGCCCATTCCCATGCTTAAGATCTGATTGCCATTGCCCACGATAACATCCACCGTAGTTATAAAACATGACACCTTGACCGATTCTCTGAAAGATATAACAAACGTCTTCATCATTTACCTTTATTTGTTTTTATTAGACTATAGAAAATAGCATAGCATATGAATTTAAAGAGCCAATTTAAAGAGCTGTAATCTTAATGCCTCTAAACTGCTTAAAAGATGAAATTCTATCTGATAAAATTTTACATTACATGCATTGGCTCTTTCACTATGTTTAATAATTTTGTTTTGTAAATAATAATTCTCTTCACTATTCAAACAAACAAATAGTTACAACCTTAATTTTGAATAAATTTCATTTCTAACCTTACAAATGACTTTTTAAAACAATTACAATTTATCTTACCATATCTAGTACCCAGGTTCCATCATACTCATCCCCATTCTCATACGTCATTTTACCACGACCATCTTTTAAATCATGCATCCATTGACCCTCATACGTTGAATGTCCTGGTACCGTGTAATTTCCTTGGCCACACCTCTCACCACGTTCAAACTCACCTTTATATATTGAACTATCCGGGTAGATAAGTTCACCCTTTCCATGGTATTTACCACGAAGAAAATGACCGCTAAAATAATTAAAGATGTGTAATTCTTTTAGCTAAATGAACTTGAATTTAAAATTGGAAATACTGATAGAACTAATAAGAAATCACTGTTACTATTCAATACTCAATACTAACAAGAAAGATTGACTGCTAGACTCTAGGTAACAATTTTTAATCAATTAGAAAAGACTAAGGAAACAGTATGGGATAAGCTAGAGGACAAAACATAAATTTTTAAGCACGAATATGTTGTGCTTGCTCAAAACCAGAATTTTCAAAAATAAACGAATCATATTAATTTTACCTCTTGTAACATCATGGTGCAAAACTAGAAATATTTAATGAACAGATCTTGAGATACAGGGCAAAATGTCTATTTTGGGCCCAAATTTGCCCCATTTACCTTGATTTTGGGAAAACATGAATTTTCGGAAATATAGAAATAGTGTAAATTTTTATCTCTTATTGTGTTCTAGCTTCATACAAAAAACTAGAAAAAGCTAATGAACGGATCTTGAGATACAGGGCAAAATGTCTATTTTGGACCCAAATTTGCCCCCATTTACCCCGATTTCATTTCAGGCTCCGTCACTTTTTAGGATTTATGGATGTCTAACATCGTGCAAAAAATTAGAAAAAACTAATGAAGCAATTCTGAGAAATCAATGGGCGAACGAACAGACGAACGAACGAACGAGCCCGAATTTATAGGACAAATAACTTGAAAATGAGTAGTCCTGTTTTAAAACGTTATCAAAGTTAAATGCTGAACAAGATTAAGGATATATATAGCATTGTTTTTAATTTTATTAAGTCAATACCATACAAATGCTAAGAGAAAGAGTTAAAAGCTCTTTCTATTCTAAATAAATATAAAAACAATTGACAAACCTATATTCAGCACCTTCTGGGGTTGTAAGTTTACCTTTACCATGTTTCTATAACAAGTGAAGAAATATTTTAAAAAACACTATAACACATTTTCCCTCTTGAAATCTTTTAAGGCTATATTAACGGGATACATATTGTTTGTGTACCTGTACGGAGAAATACAAAGCCTGAGGTTTCTTAGTACCGTTCGAGCGTGCGAAACCTGCACAATGAAAACTGAGGGCTTTGTGTTTCCTTCATACAGGTACAGAATACAAAAAAAAATCAAAAAAATCTATTGCACGAGACTGAGTTTTTGACGAAAATTTTGTCCTGCCAATATGGGGTATTATTGTACTAAACTGAGGGTAAAAAAGAACTAATATTATTCCTGAAAGCCTTGTTTACAGCAAGTGTAATTGTTCTCCCAGGCGCAACTGTCTGTCTGGACAAGTCGAATCCTGTTTTACTTTTTTCATATTATAGTCGAAAAGCATTTCTAGCTTTTACGAATTATTGGATTTACATTTGAAGTTTTTTGCAATAAAGGCTTGCAATAAAGGCTTTAGCAGGATATAAAAACCGTAGAAAAGTCTTATTTAACAAAAATAATATTCGTTGTTCTCACTAGATTTCTTCTCCATTGGCCAGCATAATGAAAACCATTGGTGCATGTCAATTCCCCTACTCCCTCAATACGATCATTACTACATTGACCAATAAATCGGTCGCCATTCTTATAGTTAATCGCTATTTGACCATCCCTAAATCCATTCTTCCATTCTCCTGACAAGGTATCACCGTTTTTATATTTGAATGTACCGAGACCATCTAAAAGCAAGCAATTTTGTTTTATGACCTGTTGATAGGTAAATGCTTTTATATAATATCAAAAATATACCAACGTATGGTGTATTTGAACCAATTGGGCAGACCAGATAAAGCTTGAAAGAAAGTAGTAACCCTGCAATACGTATCATATATAAAATATAAAGACAGTTTTCGATGAAGCAAACATTTCCGAAATCTTGTAAATAATATACAAATGAAAAAAATATGTAACTTTAAATTATCAATAAATTTCAAATCAACCAGAAAGTTTTTTTACCTTGTTTATCGTCCATCCACTGTCCTTCATATATGTCACCATTTAGATACTCTAACACACCAAAACCATTACGTTCATCGTCTAACCACTCCCCCTAAAACACCAAGTAAAATGTTAGATCCACACCTGGATGGGAACAAGTCAATTAGAATCAATCACTTAAAGTTCGGAGATTCCAGCTAGTTACAGTGTGAGGGAGCGAGTTCCATATTTAACTTATAACTCCGTTAGTTTAACTTATAGATCGGAGTTTAACTTATAACTCCAATATGACCAACAATCTTATACTTATTCACAGATATAAACAACGTAGCTGTGCTTAGGTTTGGCAGCATTTAAGGCTCTCATCTGCACTACTAATTTTGCAGTAGAGTTTATTATAGTCTAGTTCAAACCAGCTCTACAGACAACTTTACCACTTGGGTGTTGAGGATCATAAGTGGACTGAAGGAAGTATTTAAAGTAGTACATTCAATTCCATAGTCACTTTCTAAAGTAAGTTTTAGGTGGTATGGTAAGGCGATAATAATATACCCAGTACCTGTTAATTGAATAGATATCCCTACCTGTTTTATTGTAAGTTTTAAATTATTCCTGTTTCACTCTTACAATTGTCAAACTTTTAAATCTATAACATAAATCCATCTGTTAAGAAATTGTTACTTACTCTATATGTCATTTGATTGGGCCACATCATGGTACCTTCGCCATGTCTCTACAAAAAGGTAAACATATTGAATGTGAATCAAATGTCGAAATGTAGTTGCTATAAAATATGTTCCTTACAAGATAAAAGCACTGTTTTTATATCATTAATGGCAACAAAGAGATTTAAAATATTGTAATTCCATTATCTAATAATGCGTAGGATTTTTGAAAGAAAGGAGAACACAACTTTGGAGTGTTTGAATATTTATGTTTAAATGATTCGAAAGGACTTTATGAAATTATATCAGTAATATCCAAGAAAATTAGTTGGTAGGAATTTTTTTTTGCTTTAAAAGGTACTTATGCACGTAATCTCAAAATGTGGGGATGTTTTTAGACCCCTTTTTTGTTTGATCAATTTAAAGCATATGGGAAAAAAAATAGCCATTTACTATGTGTAGTTTTAAAGAAATTGGCTTTTTTTTGACAAATATATTGCAAGTACATAGCGTTGCGCACGAAACTCGATTTTCAAAGTGTTGCCGTGGGGTTATTTCTGAGCTTGAAAATGAGATACTTAGCACAGTTCCTCCTTGTTACTTATACTTTCTAGTGACAACTTTATAAATAGAATGATTTCATTGAAAACAAGAAAGATTGACTGTTTACCGGTATTCATTTTTAAAATTTAAATGGAAAAATCTAATAAACAAACCAAATTTCCATCTAATAGTGCCATTTATTACCTCTCATTGTGTTTATTTTTACTAGAAACATCTAATAAACGGATAGGGCAAAATAAATAAGTTTTGCTCAAATTTGTCTTGCTTATTCGAAACAAGAATATTTCTTAATGTTACCATAATTTCATTTTCCCTATTATTATGTCCTAACTTCATGCGAAAAAGTAGAAAAATTTAATGAACGGATCTTGAACTTGAAATACAGTGCCCATTTACCCCAATTTTGGAAAACAAGAATTTTCGAGAAAAATCCGACTCCCTGAGTTTTTAGCCATTATGGATGCCTAACATCATGAAAAAAATAATGAAGCAATTCTGAGATATCAATGGACGAACACAGTGTCCTCCAGGGTGTCCCCCCCCCCTAAATTTTCCTTCTCCCCCCATGTGGGTTTCAAAAAAAATGTTTTTTTCTAGTGAATCATTTAATGTGAGCAATAGAAATTTCAAAAATAACAATAACATTTTAATTAGATTAAAAAGTGTAAAAAAAATGATAAAAAATACTCATAGAGAAGTAAAATAACTAAAAATAAAATAGCTGAAAAGTTTAATAGGAAATTTACTCCCCCCTTGTGCCTAAATTTAGATCACTCCCCCCATATGGACTTCCCCCCCATAGAATTTTTTTTTTGGCAACTCTCCACAAAATTATTTTTTATTATACAACCCAACCCCATAATACATTATGCGAACAGACGTGTATTTGATTTAACTTTGTTTGATTTAACTTTCATAACAAAAACTTTTCATGGTACCTACACCATGTACCATTGTATCCATGGGATATGCTATAACTTTCTGCATATCTTTTCACATATAATGCACACTTTTATTTTATGTCACAATATGAAATTAATTTGAAATTTTACTTTAGCTTTATAAAATGTTCCACTGTAGACTGAACCATCAGCGTAAGTATGACTCGTTTCTCTTGTATCTAGAACGTAACAAATGTAACAAAGGATATAAAAGAGACTATTAATGTAAAAAAAATTAAGACTCGAAGCATAACACAGTCCACGGTACACAGGAATGTGGACAAGAGTTAGTAGAACACTTATCCCAGTAAAACAAACTGATTTTATTTGACTTTGTACAAAGTAAGACAAGCACTAATGATGGAAATCTTAAAAGGAACTTACTCAGGTAAAATAATTTTGTGAAAGCAAAGAGCATTACGAAACCAGTCAAGCTGACCAATATTTAACCATAAAAGTTAAATTGTTTCTTCGTTCTTTTGTTTAGCGATTTTGAAATATAAATACCTCAAATTTTCACAGGATTCTCATTTTTAAATTTTCATTTTTCAATATCCATTATTTGTTTGCGATCCTATTTTCTGCCTATTGAAGACAAACTTTTCCCTCATTAAGGCGTAAAAAGTGTCATGGAACCAGGACTTTATAATTTACGCAATAATTTATTTTAGTATCAGTGTACAGTAATGTGGGTTTTAACATAACTTATAATAAGCGTAATAATAATGTAAAAACATTGCAGTTTTCTAACTCATTAGTAAAACTAGTTAAAGGGAAAGAAACAAGAAAGATTGACTGGTAATAATTTTGAAATCAACTAAACAAACCTAAGATAGCAGTATGAGAAAAGATACAGTGCAAAAAGTATATTTTCAAACCCAAATATGCCATGCTTGCCCCAATTAAAAATA
>JAYJMI010013122.1:0-12858 GCA_036873855.1 Sarsia tubulosa
AGAGCGGACTCGAACTCACGCAGTTCCGCATTTCAGCCTCTAAGTTGCTAGATTACAGATGCAAGCCACTACACCCGACTAAATAAAAAAAACCGTTAAATAAAGGTTCCTTTATATTAGGCATTGCTTTGGTCTGAGCCTTCTTTTTAATATGAATTACAACCTATTATAATTTGTCATTAAAAAGGAATCTCAAGAAGTATCAAGGAATGTACTATCAATAAATGATTTCATGGGAGCTTTGACACCGGTTTCATACACATCACGTAGGCAACACCAAGAACTTATAGGTTTTTTTGCCCGAAAAAGCCATTTTGGAACTACACATTTAAAAGTTACTTTAGACGCCTATGTTTATTGATTGTATTTGTTTGATTTGATTATCGCTTTTATATTTGTTGGCTGTTCAAAGTAGTAAAAACTCAGCGGAAAAATAAAAGCTTCTTCATTTTTGATAGACATTCTTTTCTAGGGAAAAAGGCAGTCACTATAGAACGAATTCTGAAAAAACAATTCGACCGTCATCTTCATATTCAACAAAGTCAAGTCATTCGAAAAAGCTCATCCCGTCAGTTGCAAATGAGTACTCAATAGACGATAGGGAATATTTCACCAAATTGGATCGTTATAACAAATTCAAACAGAATGAAAATACGGTTCAGCATTACCCATCAATTGAAAATGACTTATCTGAAAATCAGAGTGATTGGTACCTTGATCCAATGCATAGACGCACTTGTAGAAGTTATGTTTCTTCGTTAAACGAAACGCACCAAGATACAATAAAAAGTAATGAAAATATTGAAGATATTGAAAGGAACATGAATTCACTTCGGTTATCCAGTGAAAATTTAGTTCGAGAAAAAACTAAAGTTAGAAATACTATCACCCCTTATGAAATGGATTTATATAGGTTAAGATATGAAAAATTAAAACTCGAAGAAGCATATTTACTGAAGTTAAAATGCGAAGAAGAACTTGAAAGAACGCGTGGCCCTGCTAAAAAATGGTATGAATTAAAAACTAAAGAGTTTACTACAGAAATGGAAAAGTATCAAAACCTTTTAAAGCATAAAAATAATTGGCAAGATTTAATCGATTACCGTAATAATTTATTGGAAATATCAGGGGAATGGTCAAACTTACGGCATTAAAACCACAAATTTATTGGAAATATCAGGGGAATGGTCAAACTTAAGACATTAAAACCACAAAATGGATGTATGATGCATTTATGAAGTTTCAATACGATTAACACTAAAATCTGTTACTTTCATACCTTTACCATCGTTACTATTTAGGCAAGTCAAAACTAAAATATCTTATATCTTAGTATCGAAGTAGTGCAGAAGAAATTTATCGAATATTGGCAAGTTCACGAATGTTGTTTCCTTTATTTAACATTCGCTAAAATTTATTCACAGATTCGATAATTGACGTATTTGTAAATTTAACTTTTAAATTTAACAAATAAGTTTACAAGCCGATGCCGCGGATTATGCTTAGTAGTCAGTCAAAAATTAAAGTCTCAAATTTTGTTTGCATGAAATATTTTTTGTAGAATTTGTTCCTGGGAAAAAATTTCAAAAGATGTGATTCACGAAATAATTCCATTTCAAAAGTTCTTTCAGTCCATAAAGGTTGGTGATATTATAATGCCTTATATTTTTTTACGTTTATTTTTTATCTATTTTACTCATTGTATAATTTTCAAATATAAATATATATTTTGCCCAGAAGTATACAGTTGCGATATGGGAACTTTTCAAAGGATTATAGGATTTGAAAACAACAAAAGAGGAATCTGTATTAGGTTCTGCTAGACACTATTGGATCAACGACTAGGTTAGTGTCCCTATGAGCTTTGCGCTGTCTATAAAAAAAACAGACTGTTAATATAAACTTGTTTTTGACATCATTCGACCAGCACACACAATATTCATATACACAGATTATCTTATCTTATCTTATCTTAGCATTCCAAGATAAGAATTGATAAACCTGAAATTTCTAATCCTAAATTGAACAATGTAAGAAGTACAAGAAATTCTTGTCTCAAACTGCACAAGCCTTTTGTCAGACTAATAAACACTCAAAATCCATAAAATTAGCACTTGCGTAAATAGTTTCCAGCACAAACTTAAAGAAGATTTCCTGAAGACTCTCATAGAGAAAGAGAAAGATATTTATATATAATCTGCAAAACACGACATGTAAGTAGGAATTAATAATTTGGCGAATTTGGTTCGTTTTTTGTTTTTTAATCTCCGAGAACCCTCCCCCCCAATACCTTTTAATTTCCAGAGTGTCACACCTCTATTTTCAATACTTTTTATAAGGGAACACAATAGAAATAAAGCTTGTAGCTTGTCTGTGTCATCCCTGCTACCAGTCCTCTTTCAATTACTACGTGGAAAATTGCTTGTTTACGAATTTGCAAAATTTGCGGTTAACGCATGCAGCAAGCAACAGCTTTTGCCTTGGCATTTTTCACTATCCATAAATCATTAACAATTATTTGTTTTTCCTGGATATTGTGGTTTTGCTAAACAATTATATATCAATTTGTTAAAATAATTATAGAAGTAGTAGAAACCAAAGCACATCGAGTATTCTAAGTTTACCATAGAGATAATTATATTGGTATTAAGCAGGTGATATTGTTTGTTGGTGAATTTTTTCTTTTCCTCTTTATATTACGTGTCTCATATTTAATGGCTTGAATATTGTACGGTATTCCACTAATTCATTAGAACGAATTAATTGTTATTTTAAAAACATTGTCAAAAAATATTGACTAGATTCTGGTAAAGGTCAGAAAAATACTGTAAATTGAATATCATTTCAACTGATGACGTAATCACCTAAAGCATCGAAATGTGGGTTTTGTTTGAGCTACCCAATCACTCATTTCTATTATAATTTATAATTGAGTAATAATTAATTAATTAATTAATTATATTTGAGTTTTAGCGAGAAGGGAAAAGGATTAAATTCCTTTAATATTAAAAGTAAAACTCACAAACTATTTTTCTTGGTTTAGCTATGCAAAAGGTGTTTTATACAAATAGTTATTTTCAAAATATATATTTAACAAATTCCCAATTAAATACAATTATTTAAATATTTCATATAAAAAAAATTCTGGTACCATGTAAAACGTGCACAAAACTTACATATATACATATTACTAACAAAATATCCATTATTCGAAATTTAGCTTCAAATATTATTAGCTGCAAAAAGTGTGTATATACAATTTCTTAAAAATAGCCATACAACAATAAGTCACAAGTTAATGAACATAAGAACACTGAAATGAAAAACACTCAAATATACAAGTACCAAATGTTCAACTAACTTCGATATCTGTTATACCATTCATTAAAAAGTCTTATCGTAGGTTCTCTAATAACCTAAGTTTAGTTGGTGCATGATTTTCGACATGTTTGATAACCAACTAAATTATGATTAGTCGAGGCTTTAGTTAAACACCGAAACATGTGACTAATCGAGGCTTTAGTTAACACCGAGCATGTGTTTAATTATACTTGCTCGTGGTTGTTTATTTTGAACTGATAATTAATGCAAGCTTTAATGTTTTCGTTTATTTTCGAAAGTTGATGTATTATATGTGGCTAACTCCGTACTTTTCTGCTATCTTAGCCGCGATCGCTAAAATTTTGTAAAGAAGCCTAAATAGTTAATCTATATTTACATTAGGTCCATACAACGCCTTTATATAAAACATTCTTATCAGAAGAGTCTACTATAGCCGGCCACACGTACATTTTGATTTTATTGCTTTTATCAGAAGAGGCATGGAAACGAGTATGCAGCGAAGGAGAAAATTTATCTTGACTATGTTCCATTTCCATTGGGGGGATTTGATTGACCATGGACCATGCAACACGGCAACATTCCGTAGTATATGTAGCGATACCCGGTAACTTCGACAAACTTGGAAATTCTGGCAATAACTGAATTAATTGATCTTGTACATCCTATAAATGAGAATCAGTGTGAAATATCAAAATATGTTTATTGATTGTATTTGTTTGATTTGATTATCGCTTTTATATTTGTTGGCTGTTCAAAGTAGTAAAAACTCAGCGGAAAAATAAAAGCTTCTTCATTTTTGATAGACATTCTTTTCTAGGGAAAAAGGCAGTCACTATAGAACGAATTCTGAAAAAACAATTCGACCGTCATCTTCATATTCAACAAAGTCAAGTCATTCGAAAAAGCTCATCCCGTCAGTTGCAAATGAGTACTCAATAGACGATAGGGAATATTTCACCAAATTGGATCGTTATAACAAATTCAAACAGAATGAAAATACGGTTCAGCATTACCCATCAATTGAAAATGACTTATCTGAAAATCAGAGTGATTGGTACCTTGATCCAATGCATAGACGCACTTGTAGAAGTTATGTTTCTTCGTTAAACGAAACGCACCAAGATACAATAAAAAGTAATGAAAATATTGAAGATATTGAAAGGAACATGAATTCACTTCGGTTATCCAGTGAAAATTTAGTTCGAGAAAAAACTAAAGTTAGAAATACTATCACCCCTTATGAAATGGATTTATATAGGTTAAGATATGAAAAATTAAAACTCGAAGAAGCATATTTACTGAAGTTAAAATGCGAAGAAGAACTTGAAAGAACGCGTGGCCCTGCTAAAAAATGGTATGAATTAAAAACTAAAGAGTTTACTACAGAAATGGAAAAGTATCAAAACCTTTTAAAGCATAAAAATAATTGGCAAGATTTAATCGATTACCGTAATAATTTATTGGAAATATCAGGGGAATGGTCAAACTTACGGCATTAAAACCACAAATTTATTGGAAATATCAGGGGAATGGTCAAACTTAAGACATTAAAACCACAAAATGGATGTATGATGCATTTATGAAGTTTCAATACGATTAACACTAAAATCTGTTACTTTCATACCTTTACCATCGTTACTATTTAGGCAAGTCAAAACTAAAATATCTTATATCTTAGTATCGAAGTAGTGCAGAAGAAATTTATCGAATATTGGCAAGTTCACGAATGTTGTTTCCTTTATTTAACATTCGCTAAAATTTATTCACAGATTCGATAATTGACGTATTTGTAAATTTAACTTTTAAATTTAACAAATAAGTTTACAAGCCGATGCCGCGGATTATGCTTAGTAGTCAGTCAAAAATTAAAGTCTCAAATTTTGTTTGCATGAAATATTTTTTGTAGAATTTGTTCCTGGGAAAAAATTTCAAAAGATGTGATTCACGAAATAATTCCATTTCAAAAGTTCTTTCAGTCCATAAAGGTTGGTGATATTATAATGCCTTATATTTTTTTACGTTTATTTTTTATCTATTTTACTCATTGTATAATTTTCAAATATAAATATATATTTTGCCCAGAAGTATACAGTTGCGATATGGGAACTTTTCAAAGGATTATAGGATTTGAAAACAACAAAAGAGGAATCTGTATTAGGTTCTGCTAGACACTATTGGATCAACGACTAGGTTAGTGTCCCTATGAGCTTTGCGCTGTCTATAAAAAAAACAGACTGTTAATATAAACTTGTTTTTGACATCATTCGACCAGCACACACAATATTCATATACACAGATTATCTTATCTTATCTTATCTTAGCATTCCAAGATAAGAATTGATAAACCTGAAATTTCTAATCCTAAATTGAACAATGTAAGAAGTACAAGAAATTCTTGTCTCAAACTGCACAAGCCTTTTGTCAGACTAATAAACACTCAAAATCCATAAAATTAGCACTTGCGTAAATAGTTTCCAGCACAAACTTAAAGAAGATTTCCTGAAGACTCTCATAGAGAAAGAGAAAGATATTTATATATAATCTGCAAAACACGACATGTAAGTAGGAATTAATAATTTGGCGAATTTGGTTCGTTTTTTGTTTTTTAATCTCCGAGAACCCTCCCCCCCAATACCTTTTAATTTCCAGAGTGTCACACCTCTATTTTCAATACTTTTTATAAGGGAACACAATAGAAATAAAGCTTGTAGCTTGTCTGTGTCATCCCTGCTACCAGTCCTCTTTCAATTACTACGTGGAAAATTGCTTGTTTACGAATTTGCAAAATTTGCGGTTAACGCATGCAGCAAGCAACAGCTTTTGCCTTGGCATTTTTCACTATCCATAAATCATTAACAATTATTTGTTTTTCCTGGATATTGTGGTTTTGCTAAACAATTATATATCAATTTGTTAAAATAATTATAGAAGTAGTAGAAACCAAAGCACATCGAGTATTCTAAGTTTACCATAGAGATAATTATATTGGTATTAAGCAGGTGATATTGTTTGTTGGTGAATTTTTTCTTTTCCTCTTTATATTACGTGTCTCATATTTAATGGCTTGAATATTGTACGGTATTCCACTAATTCATTAGAACGAATTAATTGTTATTTTAAAAACATTGTCAAAAAATATTGACTAGATTCTGGTAAAGGTCAGAAAAATACTGTAAATTGAATATCATTTCAACTGATGACGTAATCACCTAAAGCATCGAAATGTGGGTTTTGTTTGAGCTACCCAATCACTCATTTCTATTATAATTTATAATTGAGTAATAATTAATTAATTAATTAATTATATTTGAGTTTTAGCGAGAAGGGAAAAGGATTAAATTCCTTTAATATTAAAAGTAAAACTCACAAACTATTTTTCTTGGTTTAGCTATGCAAAAGGTGTTTTATACAAATAGTTATTTTCAAAATATATATTTAACAAATTCCCAATTAAATACAATTATTTAAATATTTCATATAAAAAAAATTCTGGTACCATGTAAAACGTGCACAAAACTTACATATATACATATTACTAACAAAATATCCATTATTCGAAATTTAGCTTCAAATATTATTAGCTGCAAAAAGTGTGTATATACAATTTCTTAAAAATAGCCATACAACAATAAGTCACAAGTTAATGAACATAAGAACACTGAAATGAAAAACACTCAAATATACAAGTACCAAATGTTCAACTAACTTCGATATCTGTTATACCATTCATTAAAAAGTCTTATCGTAGGTTCTCTAATAACCTAAGTTTAGTTGGTGCATGATTTTCGACATGTTTGATAACCAACTAAATTATGATTAGTCGAGGCTTTAGTTAAACACCGAAACATGTGACTAATCGAGGCTTTAGTTAACACCGAGCATGTGTTTAATTATACTTGCTCGTGGTTGTTTATTTTGAACTGATAATTAATGCAAGCTTTAATGTTTTCGTTTATTTTCGAAAGTTGATGTATTATATGTGGCTAACTCCGTACTTTTCTGCTATCTTAGCCGCGATCGCTAAAATTTTGTAAAGAAGCCTAAATAGTTAATCTATATTTACATTAGGTCCATACAACGCCTTTATATAAAACATTCTTATCAGAAGAGTCTACTATAGCCGGCCACACGTACATTTTGATTTTATTGCTTTTATCAGAAGAGGCATGGAAACGAGTATGCAGCGAAGGAGAAAATTTATCTTGACTATGTTCCATTTCCATTGGGGGGATTTGATTGACCATGGACCATGCAACACGGCAACATTCCGTAGTATATGTAGCGATACCCGGTAACTTCGACAAACTTGGAAATTCTGGCAATAACTGAATTAATTGATCTTGTACATCCTATAAATGAGAATCAGTGTGAAATATCAAAATAAAATATCAAGTTTAAGGAAATCAAATAATATGGGATATAATTACAAGCTAGTTTTAAAGGGATACTATGGAAGAAGTTCGCTAAATGCTATCGTATCGAGTTACCGATAATGCTTTGTACTTTTAGGTTTAACAAACAAATTAAGACAAATATTTAGAAAATCTTTTGATATAATGTAATATATGGAGAATAATAGGAGAATGTTTTTAGTTTTTTTTTAATCATGTTTTTAACACTAAAGCGTTTGACTTTCAACTTCCTCTCGCGATAAGAAACGAAAAAAAACAACTTACGTTAACAATAGGATCGACTTTAAACGATTGCGTGGTAGATTGAAAATACGATGTTAAGAAATTCATCGCACCTCCGTATGGATCTTTCGCAGTACTTGGATGCTTGTCGGGAATTCCCATTAGTCGTTGTAAATTTAATTTTAGTTGTCGTAAGTAGTCGTATGAAACTTTGTAAGATGCCTAGAAGAAATATTAGAAATAGAACGATGTAGAACTAAAATACACGATGAGACTCGTCGGAAGTTGTAACATGTACTAAATAATATAAACTTATTACGAAGCTATGTAATCCAAAAAGAATCTGTTTGGGTCAGCTATATAATATAATAAAGGCCATTCAATAGAAAGAAACCTTTAGAACTAAAATACAAAGCCTAACTCAATCTTTCATTCAATCCATGTTAAAACCAACCTCGTTCCCAAGGTATTTTTCTAAAGAACGCCTATAAGCGAAATAATATTCTGGAACGAGGTTCTGTTAAAATAACTTTTATCATCAATCTTACCACCATTATGCCATAAAGTATTTTCTGTTTCATTTCTTGATGTTTTCCATATTTTGAAAGACCAGCTATTTGATCCAAATCATCCATGGCGTCAATACGCCCCTGGGTGTAAAGTTGGGTGTATCGTTCGATTATTTGACTTGGTCGCGTTGTACCTTGGGATAGGTTTTCGAACTTTCCATTAAGTTGTACCTGATTTTTAAGCTCTGCTGTATTTCTAAATATTAAAACAGAACTTATAAAGGCTTCCTGATAGATAACAATGAGTTAGAGTTGCTTAAAATTTGTCAAAAAAACTACTAAAGTTAAGTACGGAGTTCATTTAGCCCAAGAAAACTTGTTAGTTGGAATGAACCATATTAGGCTGAAGAAACAACGCACGCACACGCCCACACTCACTCTCGCACACGCCCACTAAGATGCACGAGGAGACCCTTTTATAGCTCACCTAAAAAACAAATTTTCAGCAAGAGTAGAATACAATTTTTCTTCTACTGCTCGCCTTGAATTCACAGCGTGCATTTTTACAACTCTCCTAGTTAAATACTCCTGAAAGGGAATGCAAATGAGCCAATCAGTGAATAACAAATCAATCAAGTCATCTTACCTATCACCTAGAGTTTCTTTACTAAGTTTTAACTTTAATATCGTATCATCTGCAAGTGCTAGCTGGTCTTGTAAACTTTTAATACTTCGTTTCATTCGTTCCATATCCATAAATGGGTCACCTTGTGGTCCAGCCGTCATGCGTCGTTGGTTGACGTTGCGTGGTACTATGGGATACGAAACGAGTTATACAAAAACTATATCAGTCATGTTTTTATGTAGAAAACTTTCCTGGGCACTAGGAAAATCTTGGTCAAAGCATTATTGAGAAGGGTGATTATAGGTCTCCTGACAGATTTTATGAATTTATTTTAAAAAGAGTTGTTCAGTAATGAAAAACTTGTTTACTGTAACTACATCTAAACTAGCACCAAATATGATCTGTGGTTACACACACATAGTTTAATTTGCTTGTTGATATACTTTTTTAAAACCAAAGTAGGATAAGTTCCTAAAAACTCTCTTATAAACTTTCTACAAATTCTAAATAAACTCTCTAGATTGGTTACATGCAAAACTCTATTAATAAATGAACTTACCCAAGTGCTTTGGTCAAACAAGTAATGGAACCATAACTACCTAATGAAGCTTAGTGAAACGAATGTTTTTGAAAACCTGAATTTTTTTTCAAAGTTTGTAAAAGCAAATCTACTGGAATTCATCAGCTTGAGTCGTTGCTAAAAGCTCTATCCTATATAATACACAAATTTAGTATTGGTTTCACAGAAGATTTACTTCAGTAAGCATTTATAAACATTTATACTTTCGTCTTCAGAGTTATCGCTGTATTGTCGTTGGCCGTAGCGTTGTTGATAGTCGTAGTGGTTAAGCGAAGGAACTCGTTGTGCTGACAACCTCTTCTTTTTCTTAAAACTACTCATTGCTTAATATATAATATTGAACAATGGTTTTCTGATGCTATTTTCGTTTTCTGACACTATTTTTATAATATATTATCAGTACTACATGATACTGTATAAAACTTCTTTTATAGCTTTCTTTGTAAAATAAATTTTCTGATAAGTTTTGGTTATATAAACTTTTTATTTATCTACTTTTATATATGCTATGTACATAACTTTGCTATTTTTCATATTTCTGTTTTTATAATCTCTGTTTAAATCTCGAGTATGTATGAAAGCTAAATAGGTTTATAAATAACGAAGGAAAGGGTAGTTAGAAATGTTTTTCAAGTTAAGCTTTTTTATTTGAATATGAAGAGGAAGTGAACGTCAAAAACAGTAGCTAGGAGTAAACTCGAAAGATCTATCTTAACAACTAGTCTAAACACGTCTTAACAAACATATACTCATTTTTTTATTTTTAACAAACACATATATGATGTTAACATAAGAACCGTTATGAAACCTTATAAATGTAAATCAAGTGAAATAAACTTACATGTACTACTGATCCCGCGTATTTGTTGTTGTTGTTGTTGTTGTGCATAAAGTTGTTGAGCTAGTAAAAGGTTAGGATCATGGCTTCCATTTCTACCTTGTGTAAACCGTCCTTGTTGTTGTGGAGGTCGTCTTAATCTTACGTCTTCTGGATAAAACGACATAATTCTATAAATTTTTTATATTTTGTTCTAAAATAGAGGAATAATAAAAGAATCAGTACAAGAATTAGAAATAGATTATAGTTTCTATTATGTTTTTATACGATATTTGTTTCTTTATCTACACTTCTATATAAAAAAAATAGTTGAATTTTTTTTTTAATCTTGTTAAAAAATATAATTAAAAAATTCGTCACTAATTATTTTAAGTAGTATATAATGCTACAGGAAAAGAAAAAATTAGATAACTATTCGCTGGCGAGTTAACGAGTTAACGAGTTTCTTACTTGAACTGTCTGTAATTAAAGGAACTTATGCAACTAATTTTCTATAAAGTCATTCTATTTATAATTTTGTCATTAAAGAGTAGAAGTATCAAGGTAAAACTGTGCTAAATTTTTCATTTTGAAACATAGAAATGAGCCCACTGCAGCACTTTTAAAATTTCATGTACAATACGTGTAGGCAACACACGTACTTGCGTGTTTTTTTTAAAAAAGTGACTTTGAAAAGCAATTTTTCTGGTCTACACATGTTTTACAGATGCTTATGTTTAATAGAACAAACTTTTTGAGTGTGTTTGTTTAAACGGAATTGAAAAAATGTAAATAGACTTTCAGTGATAAAGTAACGAGATAAAAGCCACATCACGTTCAACTAATATAAAGTTGAATTCCTTATTTATACAACTTTCCAAGAAACTTCCAGTTTGATCGCAAGGAAATATCTTCATATATTTTTTCTATGCATTTAAAGGTGGTCAGGGGTGGTGTAGCACAAAGATTTTATTCAATAGTTTCGTTTGAGTAGTTTGCCATTGAAATGCTGTTACGTTATATCTATTTATGTTGTTATACAAAGTTTGTTTTTCAAATAACACAATCTTAAATGTTTTCTTAATCACATCCGGATTTTGAGATATTTAAACTAAAAATAAAATTGAATATTGTTATTGTTGCTGTAGCACTGGTGCTAAAGGCATTAATCATATTCAATTTTAAAGTTTTACTGCTGTCTACAAGTTGTATAAAGAAATGTCACAAAGAAATGAATTCAGTATTATAACTGTTCAGGTTTGAAGTATGAGCACACTCGCAAAAAAGTTTAGTCAAAACAAAAGGTATATAGCTGATTTTGTCATCAAACTATTGCAATTTTAGCTTTGTGCTCCTTTTACCCCACTTTGTGCTCCTTTAACCCCACTTTGTGCTCCTTTTACTCCACTTTGTGCTCCTTTTACCCCACTTTGTGCTCCTTTTACCCCACTTTGTGCTCCTTTTACCCCACTTTGTGCTCCTTTTACCCCACTTTGTGCTCTTTTTACCCCACTTTGTGCTCCTTTTACCCCACTTAGTGCTCCTTACCCCAGTTAGAACCGCCTGTAGCGCAATGGTAGAGTGTTCGCATCTAGAGCGGGAGGTTGCAGGTTCGATCCCCAGCCGGGTCATACCAAAGACTTTAAAAATGGTACTCGACGCCTCTCTGCTGTGCACTCAGCAATAAAGAGAAGGATCGAGGGTCAGTGGAGAAATCCAGGGAGAAGAGTTGCGCCCACCCCTACCGTAAGGTAGCAGCAATTGAAAAGGGAGCCTTCGGGTCGCCCTCGACCGCGGTCGACAAACTAGTGCTCCTTTAACCGCACTTTGCGCTCCTTTTACCCCGCTTAGCGCTCCTTTTATTAAAGAACATAATTTGTGTATTCGTCCCTGATGATGTTATTAGATGTAATCTAAAACAACGTTGCTTTGTTTATTTAAAATTATAATTATAATATGCATCTAATACAGAATTAGCTTAGAGTCAGCAATTTTAAAAACTATTAAAAATTAATTATTTAATACTCATGGAAATGAAAGTTGCAGTTAGTTCAAGTAACCAAATGAAATAGTCAATGAGATAAAGGAAACAATTTACCTTGCGTAAGACTTTATCATTATTATATAGTAAATATATTATACAGAGAATTTAAAAGACAAGACAAGTTAGGCTCGTCACCGCTTTTGATTGCTTGACACCATGAGCTTTACACAAATGAATTTATATAGAATGATAGGAACTCTAAGCAATCAGCTTCAAATAGGAGGAGAACTAGCTTTATGACTTCTTTTGTTGTAAAGCTTGTTAACTAACTACTGCTAAGTTTTTAACTTTAACTCTGGTGCTTAGT